>PVKS010014307.1:0-48655 GCA_004027875.1 Aplodontia rufa | reverse complement strand
TATACTTAACTTATGGCTTGACATGAGCTGAATTCTGTTTTCTCCAAATTCACATATTGAAACTCTCTCTCTCTCCTAGTACCAAAAGATAAGCATGTTTTGAGAAAAGGCCTTTATAAGAGGTGATTACATTAAAATGAAATTATTAGGGTGGTCTCCAATTCAACCTCATAGGGGTCTGGAACACACATGTAGAGAGTAATGCCCATGTGAACAGACAGTGGAGGTGGCCAGCTGCAACCCAAACAGAGGCCTCAGAAAAAGCCAAAACTTCCTCTTGGCCTTCAAGACTACAGGAAAATAATTTTTTGTCATTTAAGTCACACGGTATTGAATACCACCAGACGTTTTGTAATGACAACCTTAGAAAAGTCACACAAGACTAGACTCCATACATGGTTGAATAAAATCATGTTGGAGTGCTTGGTCTAACCATCAATATCAACAGCCAGAAGATGAATTAATTGGGGATCATCCTCTAGAGCTGGGGTGCAAATTTTGCAGTCCACAGGACAAATCTGAGCCCTCACCTGTTCTTACCTGTACAGTTTTATTAAAAAGTACGGTCAGACTCACTCATTCATTAATATGTCTGATAGTTTTCAAGAACAATGGCAAAGTTGACTCATCATAATTTGGCCCATAAGGTATAAACTATTTACAATCTGGCTTTTTTTTGCAGGGGGGGATGCCTATTCCATCCTACAATATAAATTACAAGAGAGTAGAGACTTCATTTAGTATAGTGCCATCATTAGGACTTCCTGCAATGGTGAAAATAGTCTATATCTGTGCTGCCAATATGGTAGCCACTAGACATATGTGGCTTTTTAAGTTTAAATCTATTTCATTCAAATAAAATGAAGAATTCACTTCCTCAGTCTTTATCACATTTCATGTTTGCAATTGCCACCTACCTGATGGGGAGCTACTATAGGGACAACAGAGGTCTGGACACTCACCATTGTATGCTCAGTGCCTGAATGATACATAGACTTCCCAGAAGAAATGCTAAACTAGGAAATGGAAGAATCAGAAAACACAAGATTTTTATTCATGTGTATGAGCATTATAATTATTCACAATTCATCAAGGATGAGATGAGGTCAGAGTAATCAGCAGTGTGAGAGTTTCTGGACCCATCACTGCTGCCGCGGAAGGAGTCACAGACTTTCAAACACAGAGGGCTTTCAGGAGTTGAGAATGACCTTCAGCGTGCAGCCAGTGAGGAAACAGGGCCTCAGTCCTGTAGTCACATGGCACCGAATTCAAGCAACAGCCTCATGAGCTTGGAATCAACTCCCTTTCTCAAGTCTCCAGAAAGAGGCACAGCTATACTGTGAGACTCTAAGCAGAGAACCAGCTAAGCCACCCTGAGCCTGAACTTCTGACCCATGGAAACTATGAGATAATAAACAGTTGCTCGGCTACTGTTTGTGGTAATGCATCCCTTACACAACCACAAGGCAAGCATTAAGACTCCAAAATTCCATTTTTTAAGAATAACTATAAATAAAGCAAAAATAATTATGTATATGAGAGGGAAATTAACCTCTGGCCCACACTCCAGATATCTATCTCTTCTGTAGGAATCTGTGGGAAAGACAAGTATTGAGCCCATGTGAGGCGATCCTGCCTGATACAAGAACAATTCTTGAGATCCAGTGGAAATAGATTTTTTTTAAAGAGAGAAAGAGAGACAGTGAGAGAGAGAAAGAGGTAATCAATTTTATTTAGTTTTTCATGTGGCTTTCGTTGCTCTGACACTTTGTTTTGTATTGGTGCAGGGGTTCAAACCTGCACCCTCGTGAAAGCCAGGCAAGCACCCTAACTGCTTAGCCATGGCTCCAGCCCCCATAGCACCAGTTTTTCAGGTGACACCCCCCCAAAAAAAAAGAAATAACAAGCCACAAGCCATGTAACTATGTTACTATATGTCACAAATCATGCAAGAAGGCCCTCTCTCACCTCTTATCTTACTTCCTCTGAAGCCATCAAGTTTTTGTTCTTAGACCTCTTGAGATACCCAGTAAATGAAGTTTAATTATGTCATTCGTTCCCCAAGGAGGCAAAACAAATATACATGTGGAGATAAATACATCCATCATTTATTCATGTACATTCATGTGTATACAGAACCTTTGGCACCTAGTAAATTGTTTTTGAATGCTTTGAAGGACATGACATATGTTTAGAAATACAATGGCCTTAATGATCATCTAATAGCCCATAGACCCTTGTAAACATGTACTACTCCTTGGGGACAACACCAGGGCTACAACTGTCTTCTCTAGACTCTAAATCCAAGGTTCCTTCTTTCACCTATCTCCAGATTTCGGTTATTTCTTGATCCTCACACCCTTTGGATATTTTCATGTAACTTTCAAAGTCTCTGAGTTTTTCCTATAAAATGCACACACGAGTAAGAAAATCACAGAAAATATTTTTCAAGTCATTCTCAATAAAGAAAATCAATTTTTTTTATTCTACCCCTGTGGGTGCGTAGTTTTGACTTTCTCATAGATTTTTCTATACTTCCTTTTAGTTCTTATTCCAACACCAAATTGAGCACTTTTGTGTCTTAAGCTTCTGCCTATGAGTATATTTAGTAGCAAGTATAAATAGTCAAACCAAACTTCTCTTTGGAATTTATTAATTATTATCAGTGACTCAATTACATGAATTGTACAATTGCATATCTCTGAAATATATTAAATCTGATATTTATATTGGGACTTCTAGTCCTAATCTGTCACTGCTAAGGGGTAAGGATTTTTTTTCAAAGGTCAGATAAAAGTTAGCTCTTTTCTGTTCAAGATAGAATAATTTATAATAGTTTTGTTGAGTTTATTTTTCTCTTTGTTGTACTCTTTTTATTTTTATTTTTTTATTTTTTATTTTTAAATTTTTAAAAAGAGAGAGAATCTTTTTTTTATTTATTTTTTCATCTGGACTTCGTTTCTCTGACCTTTAGTTGTGAACATGGTGCTGGCATTTGAACCCAGTTCCACGCGCATGCCAGGCAATAGCCATAACCACTGAGCAACTGCTCAGCCCCTTACTTTTTTTAAAAAATTATGTATTGATATATATATATGCACTTTAAATGTGCATATAAATGTTCATTATAGTATATATACTTATTTATTACATAAACTTGAGGCAAGAAAACAGGGGAATAGCTTGCTAAAAATAGAGAAAGCTCAATGTAAATGATCCTAGAAAGAGCAGATGTGATAATCAATCAACATTTATATATGTCTGAGAATTACATCAATGTGAATGAATTGGAGCCCTTTTAGATGACAAATACACATGACATGGCATTGGTCATCAGGTCTCTGAAAAGATAAGGAAAATTGTTCATGTCTTCCAGAGCAGCCTTCCTCACAGCATCTCCCATGGGACACTTCTTCCAGCGGGTGCTCCCCATCCAGAAGAACCTGTGGTTGGATAGCTGGAAAGTTCCTCAGGCTCTGCCTTACTCTTGGAAAGCCGCAATTGCGATCAACATATTAACTGTCCTGACTAACAGGGCTTAACAAAGTAAAATTCTTTAATTTTGTTAAATTTAGAGTTTTTCCAAACGTATACACCTAAAGAACTTGTTTCCAAAGAATATCTACTGCTATCTCGGGAGCTAGTTTCATATAGGAGCCATTCTACGAGGGTAATCTCATGTAATTTCTTCTCAGCTGCATTTCCAGGTCCAAGCTCTATAAAGTAGGGAGCATTTCCTCTTACATACGTTCCAGAGCAGTCTGTGTAAAATACTTTAAATAACTTGCAGAGATGTATGAAATAAATACAAGTGTTCCCAAACCTAAAGTTCTGGGAAGAAAACAGATGCCCTCCCACTGGTAGTTGGCTGGTAGCTGTTTCACCTACTCCTTTCGTTCCATGTCCCTGTCTTTCTCTTCTGCACACATGAAACCAAGAAGTTGCAAAGCTCAGCAATTAAAGAGAACTTTGCTCACTATAGGTACACAAAAAAAGACTCATCAGCTGAACAAGCCCCAACAAGGAGAGGACCTTTCAAGAGAACAGAATACAAAGAAAATTCAGAGAGGCATGAAAGTACCAGATTTCTGGAGTTATTTTAAAGTTCAGAAGAAATAAAAAACATGAAGCGTTTAGAGAAATGCACAATGCATGGATGAGCTGTATTTGCTAGTACCATCAATAATAGTCGGAGGAGAACCCCTGGAATCCCTGTCTTTCTCACTCTCTGCTCCATTTTCTGAAGAAAGGAACTCAAGGTGCTGCTCCCTCTTGGAGAATATTTCAGATGCCGTGGTAGCCCCTCACTTATACCTGTGCTTCCCAGTGGGAAGAGCAACTGGCCTCTTTAGGAATGTTGCCACACTGGGCAGAGTCAGAGAGCCCCAAAGGAGGACCCTCCCATGCCACTGTCCCTCTGTGTTCACGCATGGAGGGGTAGTTGCTGGGACCCCTCATTACTTGAACTCTTAAGCTTCCTATTCCTGCTTAGCGTAGGAATATGAAGCTGGACCACTGATCTCTTTTGTTGTCTTTCTTGTGAAATAAGCTTGTGGTCTACAGCTTAGTCCAGCAGTCATCAATTCAGGGAGGAAAGAATTGCAGGATCCATGTAATGCTTAAGTCTTAATCATATTATCACTGGGAGCAGACCGCAAAAGGGCTTTGTCATCGGATTGTAAAGGGCTTATAGCAGCTTCCAGCATCATATCTTTACCCGGCATTCTCCAAAAGCAGCAAGGCTGGGGGAACCCCCCGCCTTCCAAAAGCCCTCAGAAGACTTCTTCACTCCTCTGGCCAGGGTTAGGGCAGACGCCTAACCTATGCCATGAGGGAGGTTGGCAATGCGAGTATCCAGTATTTCTGACCATAAGAAAGAAGGGAGATGGGTATATTATCAGACAAGCAGTCAAGAGGTGTACCCCAGATGCATATAGTTTAACAAATGCTGTACTGGTTTACCAGTTGTCCAAAAACACCTTGTGGTAAATCCTCATCTTGGCTCCTGAAGAAAAACTTGAAAAAGTGGTAGATCTTTAAACTCTAGCACTGCAAAGGAAGAGAAAACAGAACAAGTGTGGAGGGAAGGATGGATGGGTTGGGGGTAGTAAACGAGTAAAGCCAGACCAAAGGATCCTGTGTGCTAGAGCCTATCAGCATCCCGCATTTTCCCTTTTCTTGACTCTTGCATCCATATTCCAGCTGTCATCAGTGTTTGAGATAAAGATTCACAGCCACACCATTCCCTGGAAAATCGCCTGTGGCCCTAGCGAGCTGACTCAGCTGGAGGTTACTGGGATCTGCCCTATTGATGGTGGCCTGCCACCACTGACACAGGGGCACAAAACTGCGCTCCGCATGAAGGTGGAAAACTGGTACAGTTCATCATCCACAGCTCATGGGATCAGTCTCAGCTTAGATGTCAGCTGAAACCACAGTTCCGTGCAGCTTCTTCCTCTGCCCTCTCCAACTCCCCAGCTCCCAGCTTCCCTCTGTTCCTTACAGGTTTCTGCTGAGCACATCTCCTTAATCATCGACTTGCATAAGAATCCTTATCTCAGATTCTACTTTGAGGGAAACTGATCTAAAGAGTTAGGAATAACAAGCTGAGATATTTGCATTTATTATATGTGCAAAGGAGGAACTACTGAAGATTTTGCGGCAGCTGTGTTTTTAAGATGATTAGTCTGGGAATAAGCAACCTGTAGAGGGAAATTAGAAGAATAGATGCCCCTCAGTTACAAGTTGCCACATAAAGGTATGGTCCCAAATTTTTATATTAGAGAGAGAAAGAAAAAGGGGAAGAGTAAGAGAGAAATGGGGTGGGGGAAGAAAGAAAAGAAGGGAGAGAGAGATTCTCAAAAGTCCCTCCTCTTGTGATTCTGTATAAATTTACTCAAAAGAGTTGCAAAGTTTTCATTACAAATCTTAGACAAGAATTTCTGTGAAAGGAATTTCAAAATTTGCTGGAAGTCTGTAGTTTAAATGTCTTCTTTAGTGTCTTGAGAGCCCATCTTAAAGCATTTTTTCTCCTTGTGACTTTGCCCACCCATGTCCACTAAAGATTCAATGAAAGAAAATAAATTTACTTTCACCAAGAATGATGTAAGCTACATACATATTTTTGATTATTTTGAAAGCATGTTTTAGACTTAGGAGTGAAAGGAGCACCTTGGAGATTTTCTGACTCTAGAAATCATTAACAATAGACTAAAAAAATAAACAAAAAAAACACCTGTGTTTGATGGTGTCAATGTCCATTAACCTGAATCCATGACTATGCTTTGAATTCCCCTGAAAATACCCTCTGATGGCCAATTCTAGGGCTACTGACTTCAAATCACAGAGCGTACATCTGGAGCAACCACAAGAGAGATGGAAAAGGTGCACAAATTGCTTTCATACAAATGTGGAGTTGATAAGCTGACTCTTCCTCCAGAAATCAAGGAAAGATTTTTATTCATGTTCAGAGGGGTCTCAAACAAATTCTATTATTTATGATTCTAAAAATATAAACACATTTTTTACTCTATTTCCCCTTCTTCAGTAAGATAAAATTACGTAGCCACAAAAAGTTGAGTCAGCTACTTGCATCAAGAAATATTGCAAACTATTTATTAAAGTAGCTATCTACTTGGATAATCATCAAACCCAGTGACTGAGCCACAGGCCCTCAATAAAGAGAAAAAACAGTGCCAAAAATAGCATTATTTCTCTCATTCACCCAGGTTGTCATGGAGTATGAAATTTAACATTACAAAGCAAAGTCTTGGTTTCAATCTCTACACAAAATTTCTTTAAGCTCCTAATATGTTGATAGTGTTAAATTTGGTGATGTAAGCTTATGTTATAGCAAAAATTTACACATAAGAAGCACTTTATTTATTCGCTAGCTTTAAAACATCCTAAGTACACCATGAGTAATGTTAACTTTCATGTGTTCTCAAAATAACATACCACAGAACAGAACATTTTTGTGATTCTCAATACCTGGAGCTCTTTGCTTAGTAACATGTGACAGTGAAACAAGTTTATCCATATACTGATTGTCCACTTATTCTTTGAACACCTTTATTTTTAGGCACTGTTGTAGGCATGAAAAGTGAGACAGTAAGCAAAACTGACAAAAATCCTTGCCATCAGAAGATTATAGTAAGGGAGACCGGCACCAATCAAAAAATAAATATATAATACAATAAATGTTATTGATATAAATGATGATGCCAAAAAAAAAGAGTAAGTTAAAGTTATGGTTTGAAGGAAGAATAATTCCATGTTTTAGTAAGGAACACAAAAAGACCTTGTTTGGAAAACTAGGTCTTTTTAAATGAAATAGCAGAAGGAGGTGAAGGAGAGATTCAAACAAATATTTGCGGAAAATAATTATCCAGGCAGAAAAACTGTAAACATAGTGAAGAATGCTTGAAACCTCAAAGAACTGGCAGCTACTGTGGCCTAGAAGAACAGGAAACAGTAAGAGAAAATCAAGAGATACAATAGGGGCAACATTACCAATGGTCTTTTCAGTATCTTTAATTTTTATTTGAATTACTTAGAAGCCATTGGAGTCTTTGGAGAAAAGTCATGAATTTTAACAGGAGGAATCTGCTTACTCTAATAGAAAGACAAATGGAGCCAAAAGATACTCGATCAACAGTTTTTGTTACAGGGAAGTGGAGAGACAACAGTGACTGCTCAGGGTGTTGGCTACAGAAGCACAGAGATCCATGAGAAAGAACCTAAGCCATTTTTAAACAGAGTCAATGCCTAAACCAAAATCTCAAACCAAGAGATTCTCCCAAATATGGAAATAGTGCCAACTGATTGGATGAAGAGGGAAAAGAAGAAACATTCAAGCTTTGGAGGAATAGAGTTGCCAATAACTGAAAAGGGGAAAGGTATTGGAGGAGATTTGGAGAGGATGTGAAGAATTTCATTTTGGATAGTGTATTAGTTTGTTAGAGCTACCTTTACAAGGTTCCACAAAATGGTGATTTAAATAACAGAAATGTATTGTTTTACAATTCTAGAGGATAGAAGTCCAAGATCAAGATGTAATTAGGGTCGTTTCCTTCTGAGATGTTCTCTTCCAAAAGCTTAGTCTTACCTACAACTCTTCAAATGGTCTTCTCTTCTTGCATATCTCTGTGCTCAAATTTCCCCAGGACACCAGACATATGGATTATGGCTAAGCCTACTGACTTCACTTTACTTTGATGAGCTGTGTAAAGATTTATCTCCCAATAAGGTCATATTCTGATATTCGGGAGTTTAGGTCTTCAGCATACAAAGGCAGGGCAGGGGAACAGTTCAGCATGTTACAGACATGGTAAGATCAAGTTGACAAAATGCTATGCTATTTCTGTCTACTCTAGGTTGAATTTTTTTGTTTGTTTTTAGAAAGAGGATACAGTGAGAGAGAGAGAGAGAGAGGGAAAGAGAGAATCAATTTTATTTAGTTTTTAGTTTTTCACGTGGCTTTTATTGCTCAGGAGACATTGTTGTGTATGTGGTGCTGGGGTTTGAACTCACGAACTTGTACCTGCCAGGCAAGCACTGTAACCACTGAGCCACCACTCCAGCCCCTGAAGTTTCTTTTGAAGACATAATATTAATTCTATAAACAGGACCCACCAATAATGTCAAAATGCATGTTTTATAGATAGAATCTCATTCTTTTTGTTTGCTCAGTTAGTTTTTTACTCTGTACGTAATTTAGCATAGTGTCTTGAATACAGTAGAAGATATTAACTGCATAATTTGGGGCTACAATTAACAGAAAACCTTGCTAATTGTTCCTTTTTCTACACAGACATTTATAATCATCCCTAATGACAAATATGAAGGCAGGAGACCCAGGGTTGAAGAACTCACACATATGGCACCACAGAACCTGGACAGTGTATTTTTTGTTTTCAGCATTCTTAGAATATTGTCATCCTCTGTCTGTCTCCCCATCACTCCAAATGCCTACTTCAGCTCCAGGTGTTATTTTCTCATTTAGCTGGGCATGATGGCACATGCTTGTAATTCCAGCAACATGGGAGGCTGAGGCAGGAAGATCTCAAGTTCAAAGCTAGTCTCCAGTTAAAACCCAGTCTCAGCAACTTGGAGTGGGTCTGAGTAACTTAGTAACACCCTGTCTCAAAATTACAAATAAAAATGGCTGGGGATGTGGCTCAATGGTTAAGTTCTACTGGGTTCAACTCCTGGTACCAAAAAAAAAAAAAAAAGAAAGAAAGAATAAAGAAAAGAAAGAAAGAAAAGTTTCCTTTTTCTTGATAATGTCAAAAATTTCCCAGAATCCTCACATCCACCTGTTTCTTCAGTCTTCTTTCCAAAGAGTCAGGATTGTCTCAAATGCCCTACATTCAAGGTAGATGGGGATTTATAGTTTTCATCATAAGTGCGGAAGACAGATTCTGTCCTAAATTTATAAGAAGGATAGAAAGACAATGTCTTCCAGAACAAATCCTCCATTCATGTCTTATGGGTGAAAGCTGCATAATCAAAGTTATGGGCAGTCAGTCATACCAACAAATTCCCACAAATTCCTTAGAGCTAACCCTAGACTCAATGAAATGTCTGCTTCTTTAATATCAGATATTTGACACAATTCCTTATCAAAAACATGTAGCATATGCACTACCCCCAGTTCACTTGGATTCTCAACGTATGATTACTGGGGGGAAACATAACATAAGCAGAGAATCAATAATTAGGGAAGACATTATATGACAAATTTAAAAAACTCAACTAAAGGCACCAGTACCACACCTTTTATGATTACTGCTAGTTGAGAGATCTCTGTAGACCATGGTCATCTTCTGCTTTGCCCTGTTAGTGATCTAACTGCCTAATGAGGACAAGACCAAGGATGGATCTTTCACAACAGCATCAGTCAATGATGATTTTGCTTTTCAGGAAACACTAGAAAAGTCTTGAGACACTTTTCATTTTCACAATTCAGGATAAAAGACAGTTTTTGTCATCTAGTGGGTATAGTTCAACTAATAAACATCCTTCAAAGCACAAAACACCCCAAAGCTTTTCCTGAACAATAAGGTCAACAGTGCTGAGGTTAAGAAATTCTTTTAATAATAATCCTCAAAATTCAGCATTTGCCATCATAGGTGTTTCATTCTGCCAGCTCTTGTGATTAAGGGTTCAGTTGTGAATAGCCACTGTCTATTTTTAAGACTCTTTTCATGTGAGTGACTCAGCTCAACAGATTTCTCACACATGAAAGTTTCAATGCTCCCTAAGAAAGTGGAGACCTTCTGTCCATCTTGGCTCCAAGCTGACTGTAGGTGTTCTGGAAATATTTGCTGGACACAATGGAAATTAATTTGATGTTGGATCTAATATCCTGACCATTGTTACAACCTAGTTGAAACTAAATGCAAAATCATGTTGTGAAGTTTGAGCAGAAGTGCTTTTAAACACTGGTAAGTGATTGCAGATGACACAAGTATTTCAGTTTCAAGGAGAACATCTGAGTGAGATAACAAAGTAGTGTGAAGCAATTCCCACCAACAATTTGAGTAAATTAGAAAAGATGCCAGAAAATCATACTTTAGCAGAGAGGGGTCAAATGCCTGGCTTCTCTGAAAGACCTAGAAAGGCAAAGTGTGGGTTCGTTAGCTGTTCTGAAGGCCTTTTTAATCCTCAGCCCTGTGTCCTCTAAATTCCAGGGAAACTGTGTTTAGATGTGTGACCCAGTGCTACCTGGCTTTTCTCAAATGCCAGTGGAGGATAAGAAGGAGGAGTTGTGTGATTAGGTGTTCTATCTCCACTTACTAGTAAATGGCTTAATTTGTTTGCAATTGTCTTAAAATGTTAAAAAAAAAAAGGGGGAGGGTGGATAAGAGTATGGTTTTTCTTTATTATGTTAAAGTGTTTGGCCATAGGCTTCCCTGAGATTTTGAAATAGCTCATTTATAACATGGTGCAATTGGATCATCATTATATTTACATACCATCTGTTCACTCCTCTTTTTTACCCACTTGTTTCTATTTTAACTATTTTTGTCTGAAGTAATACACATTCACTAAGAAAAATCTCAAGCATATTTGGTGTGGGAGGACTTCTGGACAAGTAGCTTTCCGAGAATTGGAAGACAGAATTTCATTTAGCAGACATTTATCTCTTTAATTTAGAACTGAGTTTTTGAGTCCCGGTATTTGGGAAGTTCATTAACTGCACATTTCACAGTTTTGCTGTTCTTTTCGCCTTGACTATGCTATTTGATTGAGACTCACATTCAGGAGAGTTGGAATGCAGCCAGTTTGTGAAATTTGGTATCTGAATTTCTGATCATCATAGATTACGAATTCTACACCACACATCGCATTCTATCTCCCAATGCACACATACTATCATTCCCAAGCCCCCTTTCCCTAGACTGATGTTTCTCAACCAACTTTCAAATAGAAAGACAGGTCCAGGAGGCATTGCTATCTGGCCATACCTCCTGGTACAAATCCTTTCCACCAACCCCACATGAAAACGGCTGATGGTGCTGCATTTTCCAGGTGAGATTAATGTTTCTTTCTCTTGCATTGGTGATAAAGATGTTGATGAACTCCTGTACTAAGCATTAAATCCAGGCTGTTACCTCACCATACATCAGATAACAAACACGATAGAAACTTACACAATGCATTGGAACTTCTACATGTTTGATGTTAGGCTAAGTGCGTCACATGCATTCTCTGATTTTTGCAGACAAGAACTTCAGGAGACAGCTGTTAATATATTCATAATGTTTCCAAAGAAGAATATTGAAGTTTAGTGATAGTAATTTAATAAAGTGTTCACAGCCAGTAAATCTTATTGTTACATTGAAAAACCAGATTTTTCAAATCTGAAAACCACACTTTCCTAACTACTAAGGGAATTCCAATTATGTCAGTTGATGTAAGGTTTCCTATTAGTAGCAATGATGCTGTCACATCTTAGGGGATATGTCCCACAAGATGAAACAACCTGGTCTCTTTTTCCCATAACCAAGAAGGATGAATGTGCCCACTCTCTTGGGAGTAAAAGAAAGACAGTAAGGGAGAAAGTCCTTAAATCAAGAACTGGCTTTAATAAATTAGATACTGAGTCAAATCGTGAGTGAAAATTCCTGAGCTTCAAACGCTTAAACTACATATTCCTCTTCAGCGAAAACACGAGATCCCACAGTATATTCTAACATTCTACAGCTCTCTCTGAAACTGAATTAACTGAGTTAAATCAGAAGTAAAGGTTGTTGGACACAAAAGGAGTGTGTTTCTATCCACTAACAATGAGCAATAGGAAGAGGAAATCAAGAAAAAATACTGCATCTAGAATAGTAACTAAAAGAGTAAAATACTTAGAAATATATTTAATTAAGAAGATAAGGGATTGTACACGGAAAACCATCAGACATTGCTGAAAGAAATTAAAGACCTAAATAATGGAAAGATATCCTGTTAATGGATTGGAATACAATATTGTTAAGATGTGACTACTACCCAAGGCAATTTACAGATTGAATTCAATAACTGTCAAGATCTCAATGGTTTTTTGATGACATAGAAAAATTCCAAAGTTCCTATGGAATCTGAAGGGAACTAGAATAGCCAACTCAGTCTTGAAAAAAGAACAAAGTTGGAGGCTTCATATTTACTAATTTCTAAACTGCTACAAAAGTACAATTATCAAAACAGTATTGTACTGACGTAAAAAAAAGAAAAACAGAACAATGGAATAGAAAAGAAAGCCTAGATATAAACCCTCACATATATGGTTAAGTGATTATCAATACTATTGCCAACACCATTTAATGGGGAAAGAATAATCATTTCCACAAATGGTGGAAAAACTGAATATCCTTATGTAAGAAACAAGCTTGGACTCTGTTTACACTACATATAAAAAATAACTCTAACTGGATATGAGAGCTAAATGTTAAGTGCTAAAACTCTAAAACCTTAGCAGAAAACACAGAGAGAAAGATAGCCAAGGGGGTAAATTGTATATTTATTTTTCTACAATTTAGAGTTATTGGAGTTAATAAAGTATTATTTTCCTAAAAAAGGAACTAAAAAGTAAAACCTTATATATCAAGGGTTGGCAATATATCAAGGATTACTGGAGCCAACTAGAAGAATTCAAATTAGAAAAACTGCAGAAACACATATGAATAAAATAATATTTGACTACAAGCCAATGTACAGAATAAATACTTAGGAGTCTATTTTAAGATGGGGTATTTGCATAAATTATTCAAAACTGTTCTTCACAGGAGATTTGCCCATTCTCTCTCACTTATACATTTACTTTGTTGCCTTTTATGATCTTGACAGTTTTGAGACATACTGATCAGGCATTTTGCAGAAATTAGTATCGTCTGATGTTGTTCTCTTCACTAGGTTGGTGCACTGGGTTCAGGGCAGAAAACTCACAGAGTTAAAGTGCCATTTTCATTATCTGGCACCATCATGACTTGTGTCTACTGACATTGACCTTCATCATGGATCGAGGCAGTAGTGTCTGTTAGGTTGCTCCATCATGAAATCAGTCTTTACCTGTAGGGACATTCCACAAAATACCAAACCAGTATGCTTCAAAACTGTCAAGGCCATTAAAAGCAAGGAAAATCAGATAAACTCTCATAGCAAAGAAGAATTTCAGGAGATATGACAACTAAATCTAATATGGTATCTTGGAGAGAATTTTGAGATAAAAAATGGATAGTAGGTGAAAATTTAAAAATATATATAAACTATTGATTGGCTCTGTTTAGTAATAATGTACCAATATTATTTAATTAATTAGAACAAACATCCCATTCTACTGTAGCGTATTAATAATGAGCAACACTAGATGCAAAAACTCTTCATACCACTTTAACACAAAGCCCATAAATCCAAAGCTATTCTAAAATCATGCTTAAAAAGATAGAGAGAAAACATGGTCAGGGTTAAGTGTAAGGAGGAGGTAAATATTATTTTTTTGTATGTTTAAATGATATTTATTTATCTCAATCTTTCTCTTCCAACATTTTGCTAATACGTCTACCACAAGATTCAGATGGAACAGCTATTCGATGGAAAGGAGGAGGCAAGACATAAAATGAAAGTTAATATATTAAAAGGGAAGAAAATGAACTAAAAATGCACAAATATCTATTAGAAGACAAAGAAGAAGAGTGATCATGAATATGTTTAAATCATGCTGGGGCATGAGTCAAAGCCTCTCTGAATGTTGAGTAAGGAATACAAAGACGAAGTCATCCCTGTTGTGCAAAACTGAGTAATGAAAATCAGCATGCTCAGCAGCCCTACACATGATGGCAGCTTCACAAGGAAGAGTCAAGTTTGAGACTTGTGGCTCTGGACCTTCGGCAGTCAGAAATCTGTGAAAAAAATAAGCTGATATAGAATATTTATTCCATCTAAAACTTCTATAACAGCACACCTGCTTTCTACAAGTTGCAAAGTAATGGGATTTGGGATCAGATTATCAACCACCTCTGCTATCTGATTGTCAATCTTTGGGATATCACACATGCAGAAAACCAGCAAAACAATTTTGAGGTCAGCTAATAATCTGTCATTTTGCAAGATCCAAAAGGACTGCATCAATTGGCATTTCTCTTCTCCCCAACTCAAGAAATAGCTGCTTTTCCATTTTCCTGGCATCTTGCTAATGAAGCGAAGCAGTACTCAGTTAACACAGAGTTGTCAATAATCCATGGTAGCTAGATTTGGTAAGGTATTCAGGAGGGGATGTCATTTAATCAAGGTCTTGGAAACAAGGAGAAGCAATTGGGACTGCTAATCAGGTAACTGCAGGGCGAAGTGCTCAGAAATAATTTGTATTGAACCGATGGAACAGCAAGTCCGGCCCACAATGGAAAGCAAGGATTTTTCATGCCAATATCATCCTTACTATGACTGTTAATCTTGGTTCAGTTTGCAAATGAGATGGGAATCCATTCTTCCATGACACACGGCTCTTTAAATGTCACATTTCAGGCTTGTGCAAGTCAGATATTGACCTCAGCGTCTCTGGAGAAAGGATACTTTGCTGAAACTTTGGAAGAAAATATGTACACCATGTATCAATTCAAGGTCACCTACATATTGATCTCACGATTTCCAAATATGTGATCATGAATAACATGAGCTGCCAAACCAATGGGGAATTGAACATCCCGTGGAATTTTTCAATAATACCTCCTCAATGTGGGATCCAAGAGAATATAAAATGTAGATACAATTCAATAGCAAACAAGTTCTAAATTATTATTGACTCACATGATTTGGGGCTGTAAATATTTGTTGTGATAATTTCTTCACTATGAAGATAAGATAGTCCCCCATGATTCATAAAATAAAGCAAGATAAACTCAAAGTCAAATAAAATAGGTTAACTGTTCTGATGATCGAGAAAACTTCCTACATAATTTATTTATTCACTTCACTAAAAATTATTGAACATCAGCTCTGGAAGTAGGAAGAGCACATGTTGCATTTTGGGGTATAATTTCACAGTGATTGCCCTTACACTTCTATTTCCTTAATTTGTTTATATTCTGCCCACTTTGTTGCATTTTCTAACACTGTAAACATGGAATAAGAGACCTTACAGTGTACAACTTATTCACCACTTGCTAGTTACATTTCTTGGAGAAAACTGATTGACATTTTGATTGTTTGCTTCTTCCTTGAAAAACTGGGCTAAGAACAAATACAGACACAAAGGTTTGTGGCTGTTCTAAGATGCAATCTTTAGCCCATGGCATGGAACAGAGTATCCTGTTAATAGCTTTTAACATATCTTCCTATCCTGTATCTGCCTTATTTTTTCCTAAGGTGTGGTTCAGTAAACTGCAACTCTTTCCTCAAATATAAGATTTTACTAATGCCTTCTTTCTCTGACATGCCAGTTATAATTCCACAACTTGATGTGACCTAAATGAGTGTATAAATTTGTACAAATGTGAAAGGAATAAAATTACTTAATATGGATGTCTTCTCAGCCTTAAACCATCTCTGCCTTGTCCATCCCATCTGTCAAAGAGCACCTTATATTTGCCCACCCTGTCTCTGGCTTCCATCCCTGATCTTTCTTCTCTAGAGAGCAGATCTGTGTGACTAAACTGTGAAACCTTGTGAAAAAAAGCTGGAAGCAGAGATAAGACTGGAAATGAAGAATGAAAATAAATTGTAAGAAAAAGGAAGACAAATATGATGCATGTAAGGATAGGAAAATCATGATGGAGAAGGAAGCCCATGAACAAGAGCAGGCTGGAGCTCGGAGAAAGGAAGAACAGAGCTGTGTTTGGGATCCTTTCTTTCTTTCGTTCATTTGTTCTTTCTTTCTTTCTATTATTTTTTCATCTGGTTTTTGTTTTTCCTCCACTTAGTTGTGTATGTGGTGGTAGGGATCAAACCCAGGTCTTTGTGCGTACCAGGCAAGTGCTCTACCTCTGAACCACCTCTCCACCCCATTATTTCTTGAATATACTTTAAAATTCTATGGAAAATAAATAAAGGTTGGAATTAATAATGTTGATTATCAGTTCTTCTAGCAAAACAACATATTCCTCAAATCTGGGCTATGTGGTGCCCTAGATTTTATTTGGGTTACATGAACCGCTCTCACCCACTTTTCTGCTTAAACTGGTTCTCATTGAAAGAGCTATCATGGAAAGCTCAAAGAAAACTAAAAAGAATTATAAGACTAGCTCTTCTCTAGTGCCACTTGGTAGGGAGGTGGAAGGGGAAGGATTGTTGTTATCATGCCAGCTGAGTACTATTAATATTCTCTCTTGTTCTGTGATATATTAGGACATGAAATCTTTGAAACCGAATATCGTTGCTGTGATGGATTTAATGTGCAGTCATCCTAGGATCATCACTGCCATAAACTTAAAGAGGGACTGGTTTCAAGTCCCTCTTCAAAGACTTGTCCATTGTTCATTACTTTACAGATAGTTATCCATTCATCCATCTATAAATAGTCATAATTCTGCAATGATATTAAGAAGCTTTAGAGGATACATAAAACTAAAATCTTGAACTTTTCTTTAGAAAAAGAAAGATGCTCTAAACATACCAGAAATAAAAATTTCTGTCTTTAGCTTATGTTTGTACTGATTTTTATCTAATAAGCAATAGAATTTGCTTTTAAAATTTCTTTTCTTTTATAAGAATTTGCCCATGTCTCAGAAATCACTGTAAGACATTAAAGTCTCTAAGTCCAAATAGGGTATTGCTCTTTTCCGCATATTTGTATGTGGATTGACAAAAGGATTCTAAATTTCATCACAACTAAACATGAAAAGAGCCAAGAGCAATAAAAGAAAAACTGAATATAAGGAGAAGGACTTTGCCAATTATTTATGATTAACACAACCAATTGTTAAGGCATACCATGAATCTTCAGTAATTTTAAAGATATAATAATGGCAAAGAAATAGAAAAACAAACTAAATTAACAAAAACAAAAATCTGTTGTATAAGGAAATATTTTAAATCAATGAAAGAAGAATGGATAAATGCTGCTCAAAATAACTAAGAAGGTATTAACAAAAATATTAATTTCTTTCTCATAATTTTATAAAAATTATTCTTTTTATAAAACAAAATAAATATTCATGTATAAAATTAACAGAATAAAATGCTTTTCTTTCAGAATTGAAAGTATAAATGAAATATTGATATATTTGATTAAAAATGTAAATTCTTTATATCAAAAGACATTTTGAAATAAAGGGAAAATAATTATTTATTAAGTAAGTTGTAATGACAATTGGTTACACATGTGGGAGAGAAAAAATGAAGCTGATTTTTAACTCATTTTTTTATATAAAAAGCCTTCAAAACTACAAAAATAGATCTATAATGTAACTTGAGGAAATAAAAATTTATATTTTTATAATCTTAACCAGAAAGAATTTCTATTCATAAAGTGAAAGCGAGATTCTAAAAGTACATATTTAATTTATTTTAAAAATATTTTGTATCATAAGATTATATGGAAGCTCAAAGAGAAGTGGCAAGCTGGGGAAAGTATTGCAATATATGTTCAAATGGTCACTAATATTAATTCGGGAAGGCTGAGATGAAATAACTGGGTTGTGAAAGCCCTGCCCCAGTCAGTGAGTTAATCTCCTTTCTTATAACGTGATTAACTCCACTGTAGGCTGGCAGGGTGTGGCTGGAGGAGGTGGGTCACTGGGGACATGTCTTTGGTGCATATATTCTGTATCTGGCATGGAGTTTGGCTCTCTGTGCTGCTTTCTAATGTGACACCTTGGGTTCCCTGCTCCCTGAAGCCATCCTGATGCCATGATATCCAGCCTCAACTCAAGACCCAAAGAATGGAGCTGGCCTTCTGTGGACTAAGACCCCTGAAAACCATGAGCCCCTAAATAAATTTTTCCTCCTGAAATTGTTCTTGTTAAGTTGGTTCATCACAGCAATGAAAAGCTGACTAAAACAAGCACTTATATCAAATTCTAAGAAAAGATCAACAGCCTAGATGGGAAAGGCACACAAATAAAACTTTTTGCAGAGGAAACAGAAGCACTCAATAAATAGAAGGATGTTAAAGCATATCGACAATTGATTGAATTCTCATTAAAACAATCAAAAGCCAATGCTTGCCTTTTAGTTTAACAAAAAAGTAAAAATTAATACAAAGTGCTCTATATTTAAAGTGGTATAAATCATTATATCATATATTGTTGGTAGAAATGAAAATGTTACAGTTTTTCTGGGGGAAAGTTGAGTGGATCATACCAAAATTTTAAATGCTCATCTCCTTTGCTTTAGCAATTGCACTGTAAGAAAGTTCTTTCAAGGGAATAGTAGCACAAATATAAAAGTAAATATATAAATATATTTACAATGTAAACATATATAACACTAATTGTTTATAGCATCATTCTTAATTGCCATTGGCAAGAGATTGGTATACTGTTAATGGTATACTGTTAAAATATCATTGAGTTTTAAAAAGTTATGAAGTTTGAAATTATTTCTGTGATATCTTTAATATCTTACTATTAATTAGTATTAATGCAATTACCTATTTCGATATTGCCACTTATTTTTTGAATCAACTGTTATCAAACACAAATATTATAATTTCATTCTAATGTAACTTTGGTAATCATATGTATTATGAATGGGATAGCCATAATATTCAAAACATATGTATAAAAAGTTGCAGCTAAATCTTAGAATGTATAAACAAATCATTCATGAGAATACAGATGATTTTAATTTTCTTCCTTACGCTTAATAGCCATTTTTTATACTTGTAGTTATGACCTTGGACAGCGCTTATATTTTCTTAATCTATTTTTGAAGTTGTTTTGTTATCCTTAGCCAAATCATTTTAATTGATGACTTAAATTATGTGATGTGTTTGTATAAATACGGCATAATGAATCCCACTATTATGTAAAATTATAATGTACCAATAAAAATTGTGCTAGAATTGCTTTTCAGTCATATAAAGGTACTATACTTATTTACTTATTAGTCTTACAAACTTTGTTACTTGATAGGAGATAAAGAGGAACTTCATTTCAAAAGTTTCCAACACATTTATAACAATATCTCAACCTCACCTGCTTACACTTCCTGAGCTGTCGTTGATTGTCCTCACTTATGTCTCCCTCCTTCAGTCCTAAAAAGAGGACCAACGTCATTTTCTCTCCTATTCCTTGGGTAGCATTATTGCAGCATTTGTCGTCTTACTTTTTTCTGAACCCCAATTCATTGACTTTATATTCCATTGCTTTTTAAAAAATCATTTATCATTACTAACCTCATCTTTCTAAAATCATGTAATCTTAGGCTTATCAAACACAGTGCTCTAAACTGGAACATGTAGCCCATCTTCGTTGCTTTCTAGATAAAAACAGAGGCCTACAGAGATTCAGTGAGCCACAGTTCATCCATCACACAGCTCATTAGTGACAGAACAGAATTGGACCCATAATTATCCAGTCCCCTCCTTAAACAACTGATTAGCAGCATTTACTCTAGATGATCAAACCCTCATGGGAAAACCATCCTGCAATCCCTTAACTGTATACATGAAAAAATTGAGCTGAAGAAGTGATGTGTAATTAACTAGGGGTCAATTTTCTATTGTTGGTAGAAAAAAAAAGGAAGAAATCTCATGTTCTTTCCTCAACAAACTCACAGAAAGGCTGTGTATAAATTAAAGAAATAGCTCAGTCTGAGGCAATGCAACCAAAACATTTCATATGGAACATGGATTCCAAGTAATAAATGACTGGAATATTCCAGAAACTCGGTGCTCTTGGAGACTCACAGAGTTCCTGAAGGCGCTGATAAGCCCTGCATCAACTGAACCTTTTGGATCTGTGTAACCTAGGGTTTTCCAAATGCACACAACCACAGAACACTTTGTCTCATAAAGACTATCTTCAGGGACTGGAGCAGTGGCTCAGCAATTACAGCGCTTGCCTGGCATGTGCAAGGGCGTGGGTTCAAACCCTAGCACCACATATACAACTAAGTGATGGAGCAACAAAAGTCACATGAAAAACTAAATAAAGTTGATTTTTCTCTTTCTCTTTCTCTCACTGTTCCTCTCTCTTAAAAAAAATAAAAATAAAAAAATAAAAGCTATCTTCATCTTGAAGATACTATGTTTTGTTGGATATTTTTTGGTTAGATCAGGGAGACTTGAGTCCTAATCTCAGATTTATCACTATCTTGATATGTGTTTGTCTATGTAAATTATTTAATTCACATAATTTTCTTCATGTGTGACAAGAAAAGATGGGGACAGAAAACAAATTACAAAGCCTTCTTCATCTACCACCATCCTGCGAGAAATCCTTCTTCCTCATAGGACAGTTCTTTGTGCAATTTCATTAGCTTTGCAAATGACAGCAGAAAGTGGAATAGGGACTGAATTAGGGGAGACTGGTGTCTCCAGGGCTCAAGGGATGGGAGCAATGTGGGCACAGAGCTGAGGTACACAGACTTTCTAAAGATTCAAAGACCTAGGTCCACACCAGGCTTCTTGTGAGAGAGGAGAGCACAGAGTATTTCCCTAGCACTAAGAGAGGCAAAAATTTCATCCAGAAAGCCTGGTAGAGATTTCCAACAAAACTGATTGGATAGTTGACTAAAATCTAGGTCCCTACTTTCCCCTCACTGATATGGACTGGAAGTCAAGGTCTGCTGATAGTAAACATTTTTTTCTAGTCCTCCAAAACAAAAATCTGCAGAATGAAGTGCCAAATTATTATATTTTGGAAAAACTGATATTTGAAGCATATGGGTAAATAATTACAAACTCAAAAACTGATGTTAACTCTATCAGCCGCAGTGCATACATTTGTTAGATCAACACTGATATGTATTTATTTTCATCCTTCAACACCACTGTATAAATATAGCCTGTCAACGTTACAACACATGTTATGCTGAATACCAACGAAAGCGCGACCTTTAGTTTGCTGACTACATGAACCATGAATGCACCATAGCATTACAAAGGACACAGGATGTTAAATCTCCCCTACATTTAAAGTTTCGATGGATTTAAGTTCCTTTCAACTTGCATTCATTCCAGCC
Source organism: Aplodontia rufa (assembly GCA_004027875.1). Lineage (NCBI taxonomy): Eukaryota > Metazoa > Chordata > Mammalia > Rodentia > Aplodontiidae > Aplodontia > Aplodontia rufa. The sequence goes on along the minus strand of PVKS010014307.1, from coordinate 27,043 downwards.
ATGCAGATTCTGCACAACCCAATGGAATGTGTGAGGAAAGAGGTCAATGAGAGTGCATTCTAGTGGAAAAAAAGCAAAGAATGAACTTCATGTTTCCAGAAATGGATTTTACCTTTCACATTACCGTTTGGGTTAATGCAGGCTATCAACTTCTGAGAATTATTCTCTCTCTCTCTTTTTTCTTTTAAATATAGTGAGGAAGGGTAAACTCAACCTGTGAGTTAAAAATCCAAATTCCAGTGGTCCAAATTCTCTAGCAAACAAAAGTATGGAGGTCCAAAGGGAAGACCTGAAGGATTGAATTCTAATAGCTGTAGCAGATGTGAGCCAAAGAAGAGATCAGCTTCCCATATGCTTTCTGTGAGTCTGAAGAACACACTGAATTAGCTGTTTCTACAGGTTTCTCTTTGTCTGAAAGCCTATGACAATGGACTGTGCCTCTTTCTAAGTCATTGTTTCATGAATTCTGCTGGTAGTATGGGATCAGATCTGTCCTGCAGAAAAGCATGTGCCTTTAATTTTTTATTTTGTTTTCTTTAATCTGTACATACGATGCCTCAAGTATCTGAAGATTAAAAATGGCTCTTTGTTATAGGAAATTCTATGCAGGGTCTTTTCTTTGTAACTTGGAAAGAAATTGAAGCCCAGTTCATGCTCTTTAGTTTGCAGATGTCAATTGGATCAGTCCTTTTAGGTGGTTTATTATAAATCAACTTTCTTTTAGCATTCTGGATGGTGTTCAGTCTTTACTTGACACCTGTATAAGAGACCTGTAGAGCAGAAACTGGTCTACATACTTTGAACATTCTCAAGCTTTCAATTCTCCTTTCTACCAGTTGCTCTGATCTTCATCCCCAGATAAAGGATGTCACCCTTCCTCCATTTGCCCATGAATTTAGCATTTGCAATTATTTATTTGACATCTATTAGTTGAGGACAGTCTATGTGCCAGACACTGAGCTTCATGCTGGGGTTGGAGTTGTTCACAAAACATGTGCTCTTGGTCCTCCAAGAACATAAGCTCATCAAAGCCATAAATAAGATAGTGAAACTAAGTGTCACTGGTAAGTATCAGAGAAGCAAAACCAGAGTGCCATGGATACACAAAGGAAAGTCACCCAACATGTACTTAGATAGGTTTTGCAACCAGATGATTCCTACAATGAAAAATATGGGACAACTAAAAATTTAACTCACTGGTTCTAGAAGGATCCTTTCTAGTCTGCACAATCAATGACCTGAGATTGAAACAGTGCAGTTTTAAGAAAGAATAATGTTTGGTTTAACACAGTGGGCAAAGCAATGAGGTTGATGAAACAGTGGGCAAGTTCTAGCTAAATTAAGACTGTTTAAGTAGGAATGTATGTTAGACTTTCAATGACTTCTATGAGACCATTCATCTCATATTCAATGTCAGCTATATATTGCCACAATAATGTGAGTAACCAATTTTCTTAACACTCGGTGGTTTAAAATTGAATTTGATTTTAGCCTGCAGGTGGATAGTTCAGTCTGAACTAAGGTGCACATTGCCTGACCTCAGCCGGCTCATGCACATGTCTGCAGGTCAGTTGGCTGTTCATTAGCTGATCCAGTATGGCTTTGACTGGGGCAACCCGGTGGACTCAGCTCTGCTCCATGGGTCTCAGCTCTGTCCAGGCATGCTTTTGTGGAAAAGCAGAAGAACAGGAGGAGAAGCAGATGTGTCAGAACTTTTCAAGTTTCTGCAAGAATCATTCCGGGAACACTTTTGTTCTAAGCAAGACTCGTGGCTAATCCAGAATGGGAATAGGGAAGCAGACGACCTACTTCAGGAGAGAATACAAAGTGTCAAGGCAAGGAGAGGGCTTACAGGGCTCTCTGAGGCAGCATGGCCATTGTGTGACTACCACAAACTAATCACACAGTTCCTTCTGGGTGCTGGATTCCAGGATTCCTAAAATGGCAACTAATCCAAAAGATAACAACAACATTGTCAGAGAGGGTCGTTCCTTCATTTTACCACTCACCCACACTCCACCACCAGTACAGGCACGGCGTACTTGTCTTCAGCTTTCTGACTTAGTGGGCTGTCTTCTCCTAAGACTGAGGGTACTGCTTGCACTTTGGGGTAAATTAGAGAAGGAGGTAAAAAAGAGGAGGCACACGCAGACATGAAATATGTCTATTTAAACAGATTTGTTGGAACAAACTTTAGAAAACCATTTCATGTAATTAAACCTACATCAAAGTGCATTCATTGAGAATAATGCGCCAAACACTGAATTAAGTACCTTTATACTTTTACGTAGATTATCTCAGTTCTTTCTTTCACACACACACATGCACACACAGAGAGAATTAGATAAATTCTACTATCGCATGATCTTCACAATTTTTCTCTTGAAGAAACAGAGGCTTAGTGAGGTTATAGAATAAGTAAGCACCTGAATTGGAAGCTTAGCCATTTGAATTCAGAATCCATTAGTTGTAATAGGTAAGTAGTGAACGTGTAATCATCTTATCCCAAAATGTTCTAAACCCAGCCCCAAAGGAAAGAGTATGTTTGAAAGCCATCACCAAAGACTAACACTTTATTGTACACTTTTTAAAAAAGTAAATGCCAAGACCTGTGAACACTTTTTACGAATGAATAATGCAGTGACAACCTCAAAAATGTATAGAGTGGCATCATGGGAAGTCTGCTTTCCTAGCAAGTCTATCTTTGATCAGTGATTCATTTACATAGACTGCGTGTCAATCCTCATGATTTGTGTCACTGCATATTTTAGAACTTGGCATATGCATTCTTTCACAAGCCACATTTCACAGCAGCCTCCATCGCCTATGATAAAGAAGAAAGTACGTCAGTGATGCAGCGAGCCCATTCTCATTCCAAACTAGTTAGGAGAGACAGTCACGCCTAATGATCACTCTACACTCATGGATGGTCATCAACCTGCCATGCTGATGTTCCTTTCCCTGTGGATACGATACCCACTCATCAAAAGCATATCTGGCCATCCACTATGCCATGCAAAATGCTATTACATATGATGGGGAACAAGGCAAATTTATAGTCAAGTGGGGAAACCAACAAAAAATCAAGTACATAAATAACTTGAAATAATTATGAATTAAAATAACATCTATGGGAACAATCTATACCAGGTGCCTGTACCTGTATCCCTATAACTTAATTTAGCTAGAATGTTCAGGGAAGGCCTTCCATAATGGAAGCACTGGGGCTCACTCTTATGAGAGAGACAGAAAGAGAGAATCAACTTTTATTTAGTTTTTCATCTGGCCTTTGATTATCCAACAGTTAGTTGTGCATGTGGTACTGGGTCCTCGCACATGCCAGGCAAGTGCTTCAACTGCTGAGCCACAGCTCCAGCCCCTGGGGCTCACATTTGCACCTTGAAAAGAGTGAAAAAGCTTGCATAAAAGAAATTGTTTTTCAGTAGCATGCTCAGGGAAAGTAGGATCCAGGTTGTTCAAATGTCCTAAAAGGAAGCGCTCTGTTCCTTGTTGAGATAAAAGAGACTTTTCCATGTTTTGATACACAGACTAGTCAAGCTGAATTGCATTCTGGGTCATTAGGGACCCACAGGGCCCAGAGCCATTGGCCCCATCCTCGCTCTGGGCTTCATGATATCACCAAGTCTCGAGGAATCTCGAAAGGTACGGTCCTTCCTCTTGCCCAGAGTGAGACTCTGGCATGGACTTAAGGGCATAGCAGAGATGCGTAGTGACTTCTCCTGAGCCATGGCATGGGAGTTGTCAGGATTTCTGAAATACATTTTTAACATAGATTTTTTTGAAGCTTCTTCCTCTTAAAATTTGGGTTTGCTTTTTAAAGTTAATAAAAATTTAGTTAATTGAGTTGATATTAATTTGATAAATGTGCTTAAAAATGAATCTAAGCACTGATCAAATTCTTAACATAATTGTTTGCCAGTAACTTAGGGTTGTTTTGGGTTCTCTTGTGTTTGTTGTTCTGGTATTTTTTGTTTATTTGTTTATTTTCACATTAATCCAAACACCAAGTCTACCATAACTTTCCCCTGACTCTATCATTTGTTACAGTGCAAACACATTGGTATTCCACAATAAAAGGGCACAAACCACATGAAAAGATAAAGAACAAATAGCAAGAAACATTTTCTTGAATTTTCAGTTTTTACCGGTTTTAATCAATCTACAAGCAATGTAAAAACTTTACCTATTTTTATTTAGTGCCAAAATATACTAATTTGTACAACCTATCTTTGCTTGAATGTGCATGATTTAACCAATGGGTTCTGGTTGAGAACAATGCTCTCCTGCAAACAGCCATGAGGACAAAGGAGAAACCATGTGCAGGCTTGTGCGGGAGAGCACAGACATGTCACTTTGGATCACCTCTGCTTCTACCTCTATAGCCCCTCGCTCTCTGCCCTGAGTTGCTCACTAGCATGGAATGGCTTCTGGTGGGTTCTATGGCTGCAGGTATCACCTAGAGATGGGGGCAGGAGATGTGGTCCCCAGGGTCATCTTGCATAAGTTGCATCCCTTGACTGAAGGGCACAGCTGCTCTCCCAGCAGCCCTCTGTGTTCCTCTCTCCTGGATCCCAGCTCAGCGAGGCTCTGAGGATGCCTGGCCCAGAACACTTTGTGATCCCTTCTAGTTCCCTCGTGTCCTGCCTCTATCATTCTCAGTAGTACCTTTAGAAAAACCCTAAAAATCATCTTAATGCTTGTGGATGTATCTATTTCTTACAGGATTCTAGCCCAATAAGAATACTGCTAATTTTTTTCAAAGTCTTTCCCCTTTTCCTGAAATATGTTGATAACTACAGTGCCATAAAGTTAAAATAATTATATGCTATAGTGGCAGATTATTTATATTTTCAATTTCCTTTCCTGGAAATTCTCTTAGGTATTCCTCCAAACAGCTACTAGACTGGTCGAAGAGTTATCAGTAGCTTCATGTTACGGTCTAGAAGACTGGGGCTTCGATTAATTAAGCCATCGGAGCAAAGCCAACACACAATTTCAGGACCCGCCGAGTAGATGATTCCGTCTTCAGGATTCTCTTCCTTAAAGCATACTACCAAGGCAAACTGCAAACAGTTAACGGATATTTAACCATGACTATGAGATAAGATTCATGAGTTTATCAGGAATCCAAATCAGAGATCTGCCAACTGCGGCCCACAGGCTAAGGATGCCAGTTTTGTAAACAAAATTTTATTGGAAAAAGGGCCTCACCTATTTGTTCACTTTTTGTTTGTGACTGTTCTGCCTGGCCTTTGAGTAATGACACTGTAGCATCCACAAAGCCTGAAATATTTATCACTTAGCCCTTCTAGAAAACACTTTTTGGCTCTTGGTCTAAAGAAGAAAGTTCAAAATTTCCTCCCAGTTGCCAGATAATAGTGTTCAAACTGGGCAATATGTTGGTGCCTGAAGCCCTTCCTAAGTTACAGATGAAAGGTTCAACCACGCAAGGCCTTATTTTATTAAGAGAATAAACAAGAATCCATAAATGGTGTTTCAAGTAACTTCAAGTTCATCAGAATATTAAATTAACCATAGTAGCCATTCTATGATTAATCTGGAAAATGGAAGCACATCTTACCCAGCTAGATCATGCATTTAAAATTTCCTTTTAAATAATATTCTGAAAACAAATTGATTCTAAAGGGATGCTGGAAACATAAAAACTTTAATTTTTTCCCTATTGCCAGAAAATATACCTAGTAAAATATGGGATACTGAGCTCAAATACCAGGACTTTCTAAATTACACAATGATTCCAGTTTACGAAAAACTGGATCCAAAAACTAATTTGGATGGCATTTTGCAGAAGAAGAGTCAATGCACACATCTTCAATTATTTGTTCTGGGAGTATTTTTATTAGGACTTTTCAGGAACAAGCATGGTGGTTTTTTGCCATTTACAACTTATCTTTCATTTATGTTTTCTTTTTTTAAAAATCCCTATCATTAAATCGTTTTGAATTAGTGAAAATTAATAGCAGAGAGATTAGAAATCTATTATTTGCTATTGTGAGTTTCCTGGAATTCAGGGACTTTAACGAGCAATCAACTTTCCATGTGGCCCATTTTCACCCAGCAGAACATCGAACCCTATAGCCCAGCATCCCCACTCCAGAAAGGTGAACAAACATGGCCAGTTAGATTGATTCACTTCCCCAGGTGCGGAGGATTTATTCCTGGGTGGATCTGTTACTCCAGAAAAGCCTTTTGTGGAAATCAATCTTTTGTGGAAAAGGGTATTGATATTGGTAGGATGAGAATCTATCATATTCTGTTTGGTCTTTTAAAGATCTTATAAGCCTGAAATGTCCACAGATTAATTTCACCATGTGAGAAGAATCTACCTGAGAATGGAGTCAACTCAAAAGCAAGCAGAGGAGAAACAGAGAGAGAGTGAGCAAAAGAGAGAAAGCCTCCTGCTATCGTATCTAAGTACCTGGATCAATGCCAGAATGGAAAGTATCCAGTCCTTCTATTTACCATACATGTGATCACAATTTCCCTCTTCCACATTATTTTTGATAACTTTGTTTGAATAGGGATTTGTCATTTACACCTAAGAATGTCCCGACTGATACAGGTACAAAGGAAAGTTTATCAACATAAACTTTCATTCATTGAATAATTGTATGTTCAATGGCTGTTTTGTACAAAGCCTGAAAACTAGATTCCTCCACTAGAGTGAGGCAATGTTAGGGAAGGGAACAGAGCAGAGATGCCAACGGGACAGGCAGAGCAAGCTGTTGGAAGAATGATTTGGCCAATAACATGGCCTGTACCAAAGAGCACCATACTATCAAAGAGGCGATGTTATGTTTAGCTGAAGGCAGGTGGGGTGTGGCTGGAGGAGGTGGGCCATTGGGGTTATGCCTTTGAGGTAGATATTTTTGGTGAGCTGAGCTTAGTTGCTCTTTCTCTGCTTTCTGATTCTCATGTGAGCCGCTTCCCTCTGCCACTCTTCCGCCATGCTATTCTGCCTCATCTCAAGCCCAAGGAATGGAGCCAGCCTTCTATGGATGGAGACCTCTGAAACTGTGAGCCCCCCCAAAAAAATTCTCCTCCTCTAAAATTGTTCTTGTCAGGTCTTTAGTCACAGCAGCAAAAAACAACTAACGAAAATAGGAAAAATTGTTTGATTATTCAATAAATAGTTACCAGTATCTGTTCTCGGCACAGAGGAGACAGTGAAGAACAAAGTGAGACATTGTCCCTCCCTCAGGGAGCTTATTGTCTATAAAGAAAGATAATTGTCACTCAAATAATCTCACAAAAATTAACACAAGTGAGAAGCTAGAGAGGAAAAATATGCGATGATATGAAAAAACAGAGTATTGACCCAGTGTGGGAGGTCAGGAAAGGCTTGCTTGAGAAAGTGTCATTAGCCGTTGGCTAGTGAAACACACTGGGGAAGAGAGACGGCATGCCTTGATGAAAGAGGGGCGCTGTTTCTAAAGCTCTGAATCCAAGCTGGAGGTAGAACGAGCAATCATTGTAGATATGGTACTCTGGGAAAATTCTAGTCTACACTTGCTGCCCATGGGTCATTGTGAATAGCACTCTCTTTTTAAGAAAAACATACAGCAATTTTAGTGTTAAATTCAATAGTTTTCTTGGTCACAAACCAAAGTAAAGCTAATTGCAATGTGGTGTCCTAGATTGGATCCCATAAAAAAAAGACATTAAAGGAAATACCAGTAAAATCCTAAAAAAATCTAGAGTTTTGTTAATAATAATACATCAATGCCAACTTTTTAGTTTTGACCCATGTGCCACAGTAATGTATGACATTAACATTAAGGGAAACTTAAAGAAAGAGTTATCTGTGTTGGCCAGCTTTCTGTTACTGTAATGGATACCTGAAATAATCAGTTTATAAAGAGCAAAGGTTTTGGCTCACAGTTCCAGAGATTCCAGTCTATGACGGATTGGCCTTCTGCTTTGAGCCTGCTGCAGTGGCAGCTGGGAAGCAAAATGAGGAAGAGACCAGCACATCACAACCCCCTTGGACAGCAGCACCCCCACCCCCAGCAAGGCCTCAACTCCTCTACTAGGCCCCACCTCTTGAATTTTCCACCAACAGCACAAAGCTGAAGACCATGCCTTTAAGACATGGGCCTTTAGGGGACATTAACGCTATTCAAAGCATAGCATTACCTGTACTATCTTTGCAACTTCTCTGTTTATCTAATCTTAGATTTTATTCTTCTTAAAATAAAATCAAAACTCCTTAATTTTTTTCTTTTAGTCAGCCTTCCTTTTTGTTATCATTTTTTTAGACTGGTAGTCATTTTTTTAATTCAGAAATTTATTTGTTGAACAATCAAACAAGCTTCTAATGAAATAATATTATATATATTATATATGTAAATTATTATATATAATTTATATATATTATATATAAAATTATAGAATATATAATATATATAATAATATTATATATATATATATATATATAAATTCTGAAAATTAGATTTACCCCCAAGAGTCCCCCTCCAATTACCCACCCTTATCCCTCTCCTCCACCCTTCCCAATATATCTCTACAAATGCCTTTGGTTGTATGACATTGCATCTTACCCAGATTTAAAACTTGATAATAGACCTCTTATCTCAGTGGCCAGGGTCTAACTCCAGCCTCCACAGATGAGTGAAGACATTCAACCCTTGGCTCTCTGGGTTATGCTTATTTCACTCAGCATAATTTCTTCCATAGCCATCCATTTGCCTTTAAGGCTGCAATATTATTGTTTTTGATTGCTGAGTAAAATTCCATGATATATATGTACCACAGTTTTGGGATCCATTCATCCAATGAGGGGCATCTGGGTTGTTTCCATAATTTAGCTATTGTAAACTGAGCTGCTATGAATATGGAATTTGCTGTCTCACTGTAGTGTGCTGATTCTAAATCCCCTGGAAAAATACTCAGGAGAGAAATAGCAGGATCATATGGTGGGCTCATCCCTGGTTTTTTGAGGATTCTCCACACTGCTTTCCAGAGGTTATCATTTTGAATAAATGATCTTGAAATAATTACAGATTTACAAAGAAGTTGCAAGAAGTTGCTTGGTGAATGAATGTGGATCTTCATAGACTTGTCGTGGCACCTGTATTAGTCAGGACTCTCTTAGTTGCAAGTTGCGTGTCCTTATTCAAACTAATAAGACTCCTTCAGATCCCCTAGCCACAGCCCAGCCTCCACCTTCTACTCTAGCATGGACACAGACCTCCAGCCTCAAGGTTGGGGAGATATGAAACCTCCAGATTTCCAGGGCAAGACCCCAGAAGAGTGCCTATAACATAACTGGCATTCAATAGCTGCTGAGGCTATTGCAGGTTTGAATAAATAATACTGAACATCAATTCCCTCATCTGTGAAATCAGACCAATCATAAATAACTAATAAGACTGTGCTAGGCTTAAGTTAAGACTATGGTACTTACCTACATCCGGGCTAGCTCATAAAAAGCACTAGAGAGACCATCGTCGTGATTAACGTGTGGAGGCCTAGGAAAAAATGTACATTGTTCATATTTATCTCTCTACCGAGACCAGATCATTGCTCTTAATTAGCAATTGAATTATATATTGGCACTTTTATTTTTTTTATTAGATGAATATGGAGTTACAATTGAGGGGGAAACATTGTCAAACATTGAAGAACCAATGTATATTTACTTAGTTATCCAGGACTAATGCCATATCATGGATGCCCAGCTTGAGTTCCCCATGTTGCTGTTTCCCCCAGAAGAACTCCTGAGTTAAATGGATATCTCATGGAGGTCAGAGATCTCCTTCTGAGATGATTCCCCCATATTCCCACCCTCCAGTCTCCTAGATATTCTTCCTAGGCCCTCCCTCCTACCCTGCCCCCCCACACCTCCAGGTATCCTAGGGAACCATCCCCCTATTGTGTTGAGAATCGTACAATTTGAAGTTATTATTAGCTTAGCCGTCTAACATACTGCTTCCTGATGTATTCTAGCTTCCACAGATGAGAGAAACTATTTGTCCCTTGAGTCTCTGAGATTGGGACACTTCACTTAGCATAATTTTTTCCATCTCTATCCATTTGATTTCAAAAGCCATAATATCATCTTCTCTAATGGCCGAGTAGTATTCCATTGTGAATATGTACCAAAGTTTTTGTATCCACTCATTGAGTGAGGGGCATCTGGGTTGGTTCCATAGTCTAGCTATAGTAAATTGAGCTGCTATAAACACTGATGAAGCCACATCACTATAATATGCTGATTCTAACTCTTTTGGAAAATACCCAGGAGTGGGATATCTGGGTCATAAGGTGGTTCCATCCCTAATTTTTTGAGGATTCTCCACACTGCTTTCCAGAGAAGCTGAAGTAGTTTTCAGTCCCACCAGCAGTGTGACAGTGTTCCCTTTTTCCCACAATATATTGGCACTTTTAAATGTCCATGTGACATATGAGGATTTCATGTGTGGACAGGCCGCACATGTTTTTATTCAGCACTGTGCCTTAGGTACCTAAATTGGCTACAAGCTTAATGATTATCTGACGGATGATTGACTTAGTCCCTCCTTGCAGCCTACATAGAATCTCTTGGGAAGGTGACCTCTGTAGATGTTTACTTCTGTCTACCTTGGCTAGGGCTATGTTTTCTTCTCTGGTTATGATGAAAGTAAATTGAAAGACGTTGGGTGTGTGTCCCAAAATGGAACTCACTTTGATGTCATGGGCTGTCACAACCAAACTGTGCCTTGGAAGAGCCATGGCTTTCTCCGAGCACTGGGAATGAATGAACTACCCTTTGGGTGGATTGTGAAAAAACAAAGCCTGTTTGTTCTCAAACAGCCAAGTCCAGAAACAGCAGCAGCAGCTGTGGGTGGCTTTCAGTGTCTTGGCTTGGATGGTGAGGAAGACTGGGAGGCATAAATTCAGAGGCTGGTGTGAGAGCCAGTTAAGCTCTTGAAGGGGAAGCCTTGTGGAAGGAAAGGGCCATGATTTTTCACTGCCTGGTAGAAATATGAGTCAGACTCCTTGGAAGCTTGGATTACTCCTGCTTAATTTACCTGTCAAATTGCCTGATAGATTTGTCCTTGGAGTTTTTAAATAGAAGATAAAGTTCTTTACTCTGTGGAGCTTTTACCTTCCTTAGGGTACATATCTGTCATTTCCCCAAATCAATGTGGCTAATTCAAGGCTCTTGGGACCCACTCCGTTGAGGGTGCATTCTCACTCCCTCCCCGCATACATATGATAGTCTAGAATGGGCTATAGGAGACAGATGATGGTGTGCTCAGTTCACTTTCCAGGGGAGCCAAGTCAACAGCCGTCTTTATTCATGTTGTTCTGTGCCCCACAGCCACCGTCTCATGCCACCCATGGGACACAACTGGAGGCAGAGATCCGCAGAGCTCAGGGAGCAGCTCTTGTACAGGTGCAATGCTCAACCCGCATCATGACTCCTCACTCTTGTTCCACCCTCTTTGGCCATTCCCCCAGAGCTTTCTGTGTCATACTTGACCTTTCGTTAGAAAACAGGCTTCGGGATAGAGGGACAGAGATGCCTGGTCTTCCTTCACCCCGTTTCCATAAAAGATAAGGAAGAAATAATGTTTAAAACCTCTAGGTTCAGAATATACCAATTCTCACCACTTGGACTATGTCTTTGAGCAAAAACTGAAGAATCCAGTGTAAAATGGCTAACAAATACTGAACATGCCTTTGTAGTCTACAGCAAACTGGGGATATAAGTACTGATGTGGATTCATATAGCACCGTCTTAATCTCTTCCTTGACAGTAGTGATGCATAATTCTATTGCTTCCATAAGGTCAACCAGATGCAGAAAGTTGCTCATTTAATGTAATATTGATTTTGTCTCTTTAAAAAATTCTTATTTTCCCAACAGTGGAAATAGCTGAATTATTTTCTTCCGGAGGAAAACCATTGTGAACAAAATATTTATATGCTTATACAAGTGATATGTAATTATTTTTCCATATCCATGCTGATAGAAATGAGAAAATTGGAAGTCTATTTTTATTCTCTTTAAGTAATACATGTGCAGATTAACAGGCTTCTTTGAAAACAGTTTCCATTTAAAATTCTGTTTCAATTAAAATGTTCTAAATAATTTATTTAAATGATAGCTGAGCAAGGTGGAACACACCTGCAATCTGTACATCTGTAGTCTGCACCTCAGGAGGCTGAGGCAGGAGGATTCTAGTTTGAGGCTAGTCTGCAACTTACTGAGACCCTGTCTCAAAATAAAAAATAAGAAGGACTAAGGCTTGGCTGGAATGATGGCTCAACGGTTATGGCATTTGCCTGGCATGCACATGAATGAGGGTTTAAACCCCAGCACCACGTACACCATGAAATGTAATAGCAATGAAAGCCACATGGAAAATGAAAGTTGATTCTTTCTCTCCCTCTCCCCTCCTCTTTCTCTCTTAAAAAATTTGCTTTAAAAACAAATAAACAAACAAACAAAAAAGACTAAGGCTATAGGTAAAGTGTCCTGGGTTCAATTGCCAGCACAAAAAAAGTCTCTAAAGAAAATTTTAGCATTATTCCCAAATGTCGATAATATGGAAGAACTGTATAGCTATTATGTAGTTGTTGGTTTTCATTTTAGCAAAACTCTCAAATTCTTTTTAGGCAGCTCCTAATTGCTAAATATTTTTACTTTCTCTCTAATATTTTAAAGTAAAATGTATTAGTTTTGTGAAATATGATGTGCTTTTGGAAAGCATGCACATCATTAGCTTGCGAGGTGCAGCTCAGTGAAATCCCACTAAGTGGGACATTTGCTCCTGTCACTCAGGTCAAGAAGCACGTCACTCCAACAGGTCTTATTATGCCCTCTGAGTCAGCATCACCAGAAGGCAATCCCTCCTCAGAAATCTTCACTTATCTTTTTAGAATAGATTTATCTACTTTGACCTTCATATAAGAGGAATTATGTTGCTTCTCTATGTCTGGCTTATTTATTAAGCATGATTTTTGCATTATTCATCTGTGTTCATGCATGCACCAGTGCTTTCCTGACTTTTTCTGCCACATAGAATAATTTTATAAATTCAATACAATTTATTAATGTCTCTGTCATTGGACATTTGGGTTCTTTCCAGTTTTATTGACTCTTATCAAATGTCATCATGACATTTCATAAGCATATATTTTGGTGAACTTTTGGTAAGGTTCTGTTATGTGTATACCAGGGGTGCAACTGCGAGGTCATTGTGGGGGTTGGAGGGCTTCAATAGATGCTGCCAAACTCTGCCCAGGTGAATGAACCAATTAGCACTCATACAATGGTGTAGGAAATATTACTTAATCCATATTCATGCTGAAATTTTGTATTTCCAGCAACATTTAAACATCTGTATGTGCTATCGCATTGTGGATTTAATTTGCTTTTTCTACATATCTAACAAGACTAAACGCATATTCTAGGCTAGTTGGATATAGTCTTCTGATTAGTCCTTTTATCTGTTATCTATGTTTTCCATTGAATTTGTAGGCATTTTATATAACTAAGAGATAAGTACTTTTGTTAGTTGTAACTATTGTTAAGTAGCTTTTCCCATTATGTTGTTTGCTTTAAATAAGTCCTACCTTTTAAAAAAAAAGTCCCCCAAACATAAACATACTGTTCTTAAAAAATAGTCATTATAATAATTATTGATATAATAATTGCACTTTGGTTTTTTTTAACCATGAGACAAGTGCCAGAAATTATAAAGGAAAAGATTGATTAGAGAGAAATGACAACAAGTATACAGAAAGTCAAAAATAAAATGACACACTGATAAGCGTTGACAACCTAAGCCAGAGTGTTAGTATCTTCAATATGCAACTAATCCTTACATATGAGTAAGAAACAGGAAATCATAATGTCTGAACAGTGTAGAAAGATGTGAAGGCGGTTCATCAAACAGTACAAACAGCCAAGATATTCCTGAAAAGATGCTTACAATCAGTAGTGACTAAGAAATCTCAAATCTAAATTATTAAGAATGTAAAATAATAATGTTAAACCGTTGTTAGCGTGCATTTCCATGCCTTGCCGACAGAAATGTAAATTTGGTGTGTATGCAGAAGCATGCAAAAAACTACACAAAAATGCAAAGGTGTAGTGAAATATTGTTAAGTGTATTGTGGAAAATAATGATAAATAGTGATTTCACTAATTACTAATGGTACCATAGCATGAGGATACAGTAAGTAGGATATAGTTTTAAGTATCCATTTAAAATGTCACATATCTACAATTATTAAAACAGGTATTTCTATAAGCTTGTAATGCAAAAAAGTCCAATTACGAAACAACATATAGGGCTGGAGCGGTGGCTCCACAGTTATAGCGCTGGCCTGGCATGCACAAGTACATGAGTTCAAACCCCAGCACCACGTGCACAATGAAGTATCAAGGAATGAAAGTCACGTGAAAAACTAAATAAAGATTGTTTTTCTTTCTCTCTCTCTCTCTTTCTCACTGTCCCCTCTTTCTTAAAAAAAAAAGAAAAGAAACAACATATATTATTTTGAGTTTCAAAACCTAAAAATTGCTACTTATCAAAAACAATACCTAAGAACTCTAAAGACTACTGAGGAGAAGAACTGCAAACTGATTTGTTTCTGTCATGGCCCAAACTCAAACTTGTACAAATAACTATGTGCATACACAATTTGTATTCTTTCTTAAGTTCTTTATTTAGTATGTAATTATGTATCTTTACAAGTTTTTATGTATTCCTTGTTTATAATGCTTTTTAGCTTTTATTTATTCTTTTTCTTTTTGTTTTCTAATTGACAATACTTGTTACTTATTCATAGAGTATGGTCTTGCGTTCACCACCTGTATGCAGTGTGTTATGATCAAATCAAATTAGCTCTTTTATCTCATCAAATATGATCACGTAAAGTAAGCAGAGCAGATATGATGTGCTAAAGTGATACCGCTGTGGGGACTGAAGTAGGAGATATCGGCCCAGAGGTGTACAAGGACAAATCACAAAACAGCAGTTGATGTGTCTCCTTGCTTAGAAGCTGAGAAGCCCAAAAAGCAAGATACCCCTGTAGCAACAAGCGTATCCAGGACGCTGGTTCCTAATCCCATTCTTTAATAAGAGAACCAGGGCTGGGGCAGGGAAAACACAGGAAAAGCCTGGAGCACCTTATTATCCGGAAAGTAGGGAAGCTGCTGAGGTTTGGATATGGTGTGCCTCTATCCCTCCAGGGTCCAAGTATTGACAAATCCCTGTTGTGAGGTGTTCAGAGGGTGGAAATTTAATTCAGGTATGGTCATTAGACATCAGGCCTTTGAGAGGAATTTAACTAGATAAGCTTTTATAGGTAGAGTCCCCATAATTGAATCCTGGCTGTTTTATAAGAGGAGAGAGAACACAACATGCCACACACACACACACACACACACACACTTCCTATCTCTCACCATATGATGCTCTGAATCACATTGGGACTCTGACTACAAGAAGACCATCAGCAAATGTAGCATTATAAGTCTGTACCAGAATCATGAGCCAAAATAATGTCTTTCTTTTTAAAGTTATCTAACCTCAAGTATTGCATTATAGTATTAAAAATCTGACTAAAACAGAAGTATTACATACATGCACACACACACACACACAAACACATGCATAATGTTGAGCACATCTCAAAGAGATAGCTAAAGTTGACTGAAAGCACTCCCAATGGATAAAACTAATAATTTGAACAAATAAGTGATGTAGTATTGCATTATAATCTGAAGTATGAGATACATTTAGGATAAGTCCACACTGATGCTAATACATGATAAAATAAGCAAATAGCGGGAAAGAGAAGAATTTCAAGTAACTTATGTCAAGTCAACACTCTGTCACTAAGAGGGGAAGCATAGCTCCCTACTCCTTAAAGATGAACTGAGCAGAGTGATACCCTTGTGTAGGATATGTTTCCCAAAGCAAATCTTACTTCAGTCAGATGATCAAGGCCAACAGCAGGGAGGATAAGTCATGCTGATGGCTCATGTCCTTGGTATGAACGGCCCTTCACCTGTCTAGGTTCAACCCCAAACACATCACCCCAGCCCAATCATGAGAAAAACATCAGACCAATTCTGACAGAGAGATATTCCAGAAAACTCCCAACCAACACACCCCCAAATTGCCAAGATCATTAAAATGAGGGTAGTCTAAGACACTACTACAGCCAAGAAAAGCCTAGGAGAGAAGAGGACTAAGAGGAACGTGCTATCCTGATGGGGATCCTGGGACCAGTCTTACATAAAAATTAGGAAATGTGGACTTCAGTTAACAGTAGTGTGTGCATCTTGGTTCACTAGTTTTAACAAATATACCGTACTAATGTGAGACGTTAGCAGTAGAGGAAATTGGTGTGGAGTTTAAAGACACTCTTCTACATTCCATCTCTGTGACTTTTCTGTACTTTTAATACTATTCTAGAATAGAACAGGTGATGTTTTATTTGGCAGTGCTGTGGATCAAACTCAGGGCCTGACGAATGCTAAGTGAGTGCTCTACCACAGAGCTCCATCCCCAGCCCTATTTATTTTTTGAAAGTCAGGTCAGTGCGGCACTCATGTTGAGCAAAACCTTAAAAATGGAAAGAGTCTACCAGGTGGCTGTGAAGAAGAGTCTGTTTAAGGGAGTGGGTCCGCCATGTTCGAGGAGGAGCATAGATACCAGTGTCCTGGCAGTGGTCAAGGTCAGTTGCTGGTGAAGGTAGTGAGAGAAGAGGTTCCAGAGGACTCCAGCAAGGCAGGAAGCCTGTTTGGGACCCAGGAGGCCTGCAGGCCAATGGACCCTCCCCAGGCTTCATTTTCCAATGTGATCTAGGAGAGTAGCAGTAGGGAGATCTTGAGCAGAGCACAACCCAACTCACTGTTGAAAGAATCGCTGTGGTGGAGGTGGCTGTGAAAGACCTGGGTTAAGTTGGAGGGTGTCTCAGTAACCCAGGTGATAGGTCATGGCAGCCGCCAGGCTCAGCAGTGGAGGTGATAAGCAGCAATGGCTTTCTGCAAGGAGCAGTTATATTTGAAAATGACATTTTCTATCTGATTAGATGGGAGATATTAGAAGAGAGAGGTAGGAAGTCATTCGGGAAGCTTGTGTTTTGCATTGTATATTTGTACCCTAACTGGATCGTAGAAGTTTTTGGGATTTGTCATATGACTGAATCAATAATGTTGAAGTCCCTTAGTAGTATACTAACAACTGGTCTATCCTACTCTGCTCTGTGGAGCAGTATTTCCTGCATCTCGTCTTAGTTTTGGGGCTTCCTCTGGATGACACAAGTGCTGGCAGTCTTCAGACTCCAGTAAACCAAGTGGGCTGAAAGCAACTTTCCCAGAAGGGACGGAGATTTGTAGGGCAGGGAGGTCTTATTTGTGAAAAATCGTTCATTTCTGTTTTGGTTAGCTTTTTTATTGCTGTGACTAAAGGACCTGACAAGAGCAATTTTAGAAGGAAAAGTTTATTTCAGAGTTCATGGTTTCAGAGCTCTTACTCCATAGTAGGCCAGCTCCATTCCTCCGGGCTCAGGATGAGGGTGAACATCATGGCGGAAGGCATAGCTCCAGGGAGCAGAGGGAAACTCCACACCAGATACAAAATTTACACCCCAAAGGCATGCCCCCAGTGACCACCTCCTCCAGCCACACCCTGTGTGCCTCAGTTGCCAGTTCAGCACTATCAGGGTCAACTCACTGATTGAGTTAAGGCTCTCATAACCCAATCATTTCACCTCGGCCTTCCTGGTTTGTCTCCCATGAGCTTTTGTGAGACACCTCACATTTAAACCACAAATCCTTAGGATGGGAAACCACTATGATGCCAATAAAGCATGTTTTCTGAGAAGTGTTTCTGAATAAAGCAAGTAGCTAGGTATTCTATTTGAAAATGCAGAAGCTAATGTATGTATAATTTCAATAAGCTACACACGTCAATCAAACACTCACCTGAGGCTGGTGATAGCCATCATTGTCTCAATTCCCACTGTTTAGGGAATTCTTTTATTATTATAAGTAATGAAAACTGTCTTCCATGTACTGTTTTACAAAGTAAATCAAAATGTAAGAAAATAGTTTGTTATATAAATATACATTTTTGTGCACAAAAACAAAACTGGAATATAAAAAGCATTTGGTACTATCATGTCATAGTTCAAAATGTGGGTGGTCTACCTGAAAGGTGAGTCTGATTGTGTGACGTATGAAAAGTGATCTGAGGTGACAGCACTAAATGTATAAAAGTAGCATTCCAAAGGGAACGTGTACAGCATGTTCAGAGAAACTCAAATAAAAGCCATCGAGAAATCCATGCCTCATGAGGCCCGGTGACCCTGGGCTCCTCTCTCGGAATTTCTGCCTCCCCTCTCGTCATTTCTGCCTCCCCTCGTATGGCATCACAGACTACGAGAACAAATTCCTCTGGGGTATTTTAACACTGGTCATGTTAACACAAATGTTAAGTTGTTTAACCTACATGCATCTTCTTCTTTGGAGGTACAGAATTATTTTTAAAGAAAGGAGGTCTATTATGATGTTTTAAATCCAGATAAGGTGTAATGTCATACAACCTAAGGCATTTGTAGAGATGTATTGGGAAGGGGGCGGGGCAGGATAAGGGTGGGCAATTGGGGGGGATAAATCTAATTTTCAGAATTTATCTATATATTATATTATTTCTTTAGAAGCTTGTTTGAATGTTCAACAAATAAATTTCTGAATAAAAATTTTTCAATTGTTAAGTTGTTACAAGGGTACAATGACTTTATACATAGAGCATTTAGCATTGTTTAGTATTTATTCAATGAATATTGTTAATTATAGATAATTATTATGATTTGTGAAATTCATGGCACTTTGAGAAATCTCCCAATGTTTTTAAAACACAGCACAGATGAGAACAAGTGCGTTTCAATGATAAGGCTGTCCTTCACGTGACCATCCTTCCATGTTGGGCTGTGCAGTGACAGGCAGGCTCTGATCATCATAGGACACTGAAGACATTGTGGATGTGGTCACTACTGCTATGTTTGAAAGTCCTGATTGCAGACATTTCTTTATTTGTTTCCTCATATCATATTTTAGTGTTACCAGCATCTCGCAGCTTGCCTCTGACACTGAATTAGCATAAAGCATCTTCGTGAGGTCACATGGTCCAGTTTCTCATTGCCAGAGAATTACTGGCCAGCATATTAAGTTTAATAACTGCACACAAAAGAGAGAAAATCAGCCCCAATTTATGTGCTTCCAGTCCAAAGGCAGAGAGGCAGTGAGCATAAGCAAGAAAGGCAAAGTGTCACAGCCCGGAGCAATCGATGCAAATCTACGCCTCAGTTAGATGCTTTAATGCCAATAATAGACATCCTGTGATTGATGAATCTTTCACAGCTGTTTTCTGTGCAGCTGCTTAATTCAAGCACACTGGCAGAGGTGGTTGCTGGCCTCAGCAAGTTGTCAATGCCAGAGGATCATGCATGGCCCCCAGGAGGCTAAAGGAGTGGCTAGGCTCAGAGTTGGGGGCCCAGAGTCGGTGTGAAGTTAGTGCATGGTGTCCTAAGTCAGGTTCCATCAGCTTCCTAACACCACCACCAACTGAGGAATAGTGCACCAGTTGGGGCTGGTTTCATATGTTTCTGTCTTGATGTTGACGTGGTCCACCTAGAAAGGCTTCCCTGGTGACCAGAGATTGATCCCAAAGCGAATCCTTGCCAAGAACTTCATATAACTTAACCTTGGACAACATATATAATCACATCCCTGAGAGATTCTTTTTCTTTTAAATAACTGTCTTGCATGTGAGTGAGATTATTTGAAAATTTTTATGCTTAAAAAGGAAGAAGCTGGGGTTGGAGTAGTGGGTCAGCAGTTGCAGCGCTTACCTGGCATGCATGAGGACCTGGGTTCAAACCCCAGCAACACATACGCAACTAATTGTCAGAGAAACACTAAACCAGATGAAAAAAATAGAAAAAACTGATTGTTTCTTTCTCTCTCTCTCACCCTGTCTTTTAAAAAGAAATAAAAATAAGAAGAATTTGCTTAAACTTCCAGCCTCGGAAGTTGTAATTCTTGTTTTGCACTTCCGAGAAAATCTAGCACTAATTCCCAGGAAATATGTACACACAGTTGCTCATTGGACTGTTGTTTGTGCCCAAAAGCTCACAGTAACAAAAGTTGAGGAACAATCTCAATGTTAGTAACTGGAGGAATTGCAAACCCGTGACATAACTCTGCTGTTATGTCAGACTCTGCTGCGTAGAGCACCAAGCTGTTGACACTTATCAGTACAGTCACATGCCAAAGACATAATGGCAAACTTAAAAAGATTCAAGTTGCAACGTGTACAATCTACATCAAACAATCTGTGCAAATTTTAAAATTACAAACTAAAAATATTTTATATGTTTAAGGTCACATGCATATTTTAAGTCCTTGATGAAAGAAGGATTGTGCAGAAAGGTTGATCAATGGGCACTAAGTTCTGATTAAGGGCAAATAACCTGCCAGGTTATTTTATAGAAGGGCAGTGAGAAACGATAATGTACTGTGCATTCATAAAGTTAGAAGAAAAGAATTTGAAGATTTTTTTTGCAATAAAGAAGTGGTATATGTTTGAGGAAACAGATATCTTTAACCTGAGTTAAAGATTATACAATGTGTATAAATATTGAAATATCACATGGTTCCCCTTAACATATGCAAGTTTTATGTGTTTATGTGTCTGTTAAAATATATTTAATTTTGAAAAGGTGCGTTGTGGGTATAAACATTGGGAACTGTGTACAGGCAGTGGGCAAAACTGGGGGAAGGGAGTAAAGGAGACAGTGATCATGGGGACCATAAGGATACTGTACTAGTAAGAGAGATAGGATTCACCGAGTCAATGCAATTCTAAGGTCCAGTGTGGCAGGGAAAGTTAGTGAATGTCTTGTGAGGAGTGTGGCTTTAAAGGAAAAGGTGGAGCAAGCAGTACAAGGCTGCCAGGGCCATTCCTACCATTCACCCTGCACCTGCTGTCATCTGACCCTGGAAAAGGAGCTGGTGGCATCAACTTTATCCTGCACTCAGGCATTGGTCTGTCTGTGGACACCGCCCACAGGACTCCAGTTTCAAGGACAAATCAGTGATACTGTCACCTGTGTGCTGCAAAGACATCAAACCAACCCACTAGCTCCCTACCCTGCCCATACTAAAGACACTTCAGTAGCTATTACACAGGACCCAGGCACTTCTTGCTGGTCCATCATTCCATCTGGTCCTCTTCTATAGCTCCTCAAAAAAAAAAAAGGAGGGCGGGAATAGGGGGAGGAGGAGGAGAAGAAGAAAGGGAAAAAGAATAAAAGAATGAAAGAAACAAGCCAGGCACCATGGCAATGCCTATAATACCAGAAATTTGTGAAGCTGAAGCAGGAGGATGGCAAGTTCAAAGCCAGCCTCAGCAACCTAGTGAGGCCCTAAGAAACTTAGCAAGACCCTGTCTCAAAATAAAACATAAAAAATATGGCTGGGGATGTGTCTCAGTGATTAAACATCCCTAGGTTCAATCCCTGGTTACACCCCTCCCAATAAAAAGCAACAGTGTTTTAATTTGCTTCAGTTAATCTAATACATCAAATCATCCTAAAAGCCACTACAGTGTTTTAGTAGAGGGCTTTATTCACCTCTTCAGCTACGCAAACTAAATGCAGTTGACACTCACATTGAGATAGAGTAAACAGTACTCTGAAATACCTCTTTCTTAAAATAGAAAAGGATCTGTCCCCCATGTTTGAAGATGACATTCATTATGGCTTTCCATAAGGCAGTGTGGAGAAATGACTTTATAACTTTTGTTTAAAACTTCTACAACTCTTGTGTCTTTAATAGCTATGTACAAGTAAATATAAAATAGGTTTAACTGTAAGACCTTTAATGGAAATTTGTTTGCCTTTAAATTTGTAAATTTATAAAGTGAAACAGTGGAAGTATGGAACGGTCACACAGGGGGAGTTCCAGAGGCAGCACATGGAATTCAGAAAAGTAACCCCTGGTCTGTCCCTTTTGTGTGTTTTGCTTTGGGTTGGCATTTGCTGATTCTGCACTTCTTTCATGCACTAGAAGCAACCAGTTGTGTTTATTTAACATGGTGTGGATCTTACGCAGAGGACACTTTAAAAACCAACCTGCCATCTGCCCATCTCTCCTAGCCAGCCTGCTTTCTCTTAAGCATTCTACAACTACAAACTTATTGGACTGTTTCCCAAATGAAGCCAAGGAGATCCCCATGGTAACTAGCCTAGCAGAAAGGATTTTCCGACAGTGCTAACTCTTGATTCACTTCATTGGCCCCTGTTGATTCTGAGAAAGTGCATGGAACCTCAAGTAGCAATCACCACGACACCCACACTATCAGTTCCCTGACCAAAACCAACTAGGGTCTTTTCCATTCTTGCAGGTTCATGCTAAGTCAGTTCAAATCTTGATGCTCTCAAATGGGGTAGGTAGAGGAGTAGACGTAGGCATGCAAGCTGATGGAAAGGCTTGCCTGGCCACATGGCAGGCTCATTTACAGACTCTTGTAGGAGGACAGCGATCTGTGAAAAACCAAGGCAGAACATGTGCCCACTTGCAGTAAGACAAAACTTGTGAGATATGATGAGATTTTCCCTGCTCATTAAAATAGCAGCAACAATAATAATCATTAGTGCTGACTAGTGTTAAAATCACTAGATCTTAATAAAAATTAAACTAACATCATATTATATAAGTTAGTGCTAAGGCAAGTATCTTCTAAAATTATAAAATAAATTTTAGGAAAAAGATAAGGTAGGGGATTTTATGATGAACATACAAAATAGGAGAACCCAGAAGTACTTAAAAAGCAATGATAAAGACCTTCCCAATTTCTCTCCATGCATCCCAACTTAAAATAGCACCAGGAGTTTTGAGTCTTGCAACATTCAAGTAATTTATCTCCATTGGCCATCAGCAAATATGCAGAGGGGTATTTGAATAGCCTAAAATGGGTGTCCACTCAGAATCAAATCGCCCTGGTCACTTCTAATTAGGCCCACAAAATAGAAAGATTGCCGAGATAGCTGTAATTTGCCTTGTCTAAGGCTTACTTTTTTGAGTTTCTCTAATCTAAGAAAAGGCTATAATTTAATACATAACAGAAACTCCCCATCTTCCATGTCTAAGACAGGCATGTTATCAGACAATGTTAATTTTTGTTAATGCATTAATTTTTAGCATTTAATCATTTTAATAAAACTCCTTTTGAATTATTAAATATTTATAATCCCCTAACACATCTGTAGGAGGTTGAAGATACTAAGCATGGACATTTTACTAATCACTCTAATAAGTTAGAGCATCGGATTCCCCTCTATATGAGCTTGGGAAGTATCTGAGAGCAGAAGGTTGTATTTGGAGGGAGTTGGGTGCTATATGGAATGAAAAATGAAAAGAGACACATATAAAAGAAAGAAAGGCCCCCACACACAATTTTCTGTTCAAAATTATTTTGCATTGGCCAATGAGCTTCTTTTACATATTCCTTCAACAGATAGCCTTCGAACACCTGGGACACTGAGCTAGATGGGTCCAGAGTTGAATCCTATGTTCATCTTGCCTTTAAAAAACTCTGCCCAATTAGGAAAGTTAAATCCAGGTTCTGATAAATGTAATACAATATAGAAAGTGAAAGACATTGTAAAATGTAAGATTAAAATGCATGGTCCAGGGAAAGGAATCAAAACAGAATATGTGGAAGAGTTAGGACTTCAGTTGAATCTGCAAAGAGGTTTAAAATTTTCTGAAAATCAATGACTCAGATTTTTCCAAATAAACAAACTGTGATCCATAACGCAGAATTTTTTTGATACTGATAGTTATTGCAGTAAAAAATTTTATTCCCTTGCAAGGCCCACAGTTCAAAGAACAAATTTTAGTAATAGAAAAAAATCTATATTATGCAAGCCACACTCTATCAATGAGAATCAAATGTGACGTGTGTGTATGTGTATGTGTGTGTTGTAGTAGCCCCGTGCCCAATAGTGTAGATATCATTTAAATTCTTCTATGACAGCCTAATTCAGTGCCAGTGTCCTTATTGAGCCCTGAGCCCCAACCACAAGCATATCCAAACACAAGATAAACCTAGTGTTGAATATTAATGAATTTATTGTAGGAGGAGCTCCTGAATTTGCACACATTCCCTTATTCAAACTGCCTGGGTTTCAGCAGAACTCTGACACCATCTGTCATGATATCCAATATGACTGATCAGTACATAAATAAATGATTGAAGAATCTGTCCAATTAGTTAGTTCTGGGCTCCTCACACTGCAAGGGTCAAGCCAAGCCAGCGGTATTTTGCAGCTATTGCTAGCCTTCTATTGTTCTCACTGCTGCTACTCTCCTGATAATTATATTTTCCCTAATGTGCTTAGGTCTAATCTGTTTTGTGTTTATCAGTCATGCATTCTCAACTATAATTAAAGACATGTAGGTCACTCAGAAGTGCCTCACATTATAAGAGTTGTGGATAAATTCAAATTGATTATTGAGTCCTGACTTCTCCACACACGCACACACAAAAATTACACAGAGATTTACTCACATACATACACACACATTCTAATTATGCACTATATTTGGTCATGCTCAATAAAATAAACAAATTGAGTCATTAAAATTTAAGCCCCTTATTCCTCTGGATATGACCCAGAGGTAGACAGTACAAGAAAGGGTAAGACTGATTGAGAAAATTGCTTACCCTGAGGGCTCCTGTGAGGTCCCAGTTCACTGGATTCCTTTTGACTGTCATGCCATGACCCTCACCCTAAGACACCTCCAACTTTGATTACTCTGAGATTGCTGAGAGCACAGCTCTTGATATGACATGAAGGTTTCATGGTGAGGAAGTACTGGAGATTTGTTTATCGTTCCCAATTCCCAGAATACATGTGTTTCTCTAAAGTTCCTAGTGTGGTTTTTATCCAACTTACAATGATGAGAGTTGTGGAATCGATCGTGTTTCCCTTTTCATATTTATGAGACCCAACCCCAGATGAGTCCACGATCCACACCTTCCAGAGCACAAGGATCAAGAAGTTGGTCAGGATAACTCACTTGCCCACACTATTCCTGGAACATGTGGCCCCGTCAGCAAGCAGAGCAGGTAATAACCTCTGGTCCACTTTTGTTCATGATTTCCTCATTTGTTGTCTTATATGCAATTTTAATATCTTTCTTCAATCTGAAGAGCATAATTTGTGGGAGTCTAAAGTGATAGAAAACCTAGTGCGAATACAATGTGCCCATATTATTTGTTATATTATTAGAACTGTCAGAGAGAACAAGAATCTATCACTGATATTTGTATGTTTACATATTTGTGTTTCTATAAGTATTAGCTGATAGAAAGAGAGAGGGAGATATACAGAGAGTGGGACAAGGGGAAGAAGGAGAGAGCGAGAAAGTGAGAGAGAGAGAGAATATTGCAAGGTTTAAAGATGTTAAGTTCACATATTACTTTTTCCTGCATTTTCTTATTTTAGTCATTAATCTTAAAATATCTAGACAAACAAGGTCCCAGAATCCATCTCCTGGGATTCTGTTTGCAGTTCTATCATTTAATAGCTGTGAGACCAGGGAAAATGTTACCTAATTTCTCTGTGCCTTGCTTTTCTCATCTGTGAAATGAAACTAGAACTAGTAAATACTTCATAAGATTTTTATGAAGACTAAATGGACTAAAGAAAAATATTTACCATGGTAAATCCTGTAAATAACATAAGATCATTTATGTTATTGCCATAATAAAACTGAATTCCTCTTTGGGTGTTATTTGCCATATTTAAAACAACTTTTAAAAACTTATTACCTACTATGTGATATTAAATGTCATTGTGGATAGTTTAAAGATGGAAGTGATTTGAGTTCAGGTTTTTTTTTGGTAGAGAGGCACAGTGAGAGATCAAAAAAATCAATTTTATTTAGTTGTTCATGTGACTTTTTGTTGCTACATTTCATTGGGTACATGGCGCAGGGGTTTGAACCTACATCCTTGTGCATGTCAGGCAAGCTCCGTAACCACTGAGCCACCTCTCCAGCCACCAGCATTGCTTTTATTGCTCAGGATTGCTTTGCTATTCAGGATCTTTTATCTTTCTATGTGAATTTTTAAAAAATTTTTTCTAGTTCTGTTAAAAATGCCATTGGTTTGATTCTCATGCAAGGAGAAAGATACAGGTCTAATTTCAACTTTCTGTAAGTGGCTGTCCAGTTTGTCCAGCACCATTTGTTGAAAAGGCTGTCTTTCCTCCATGTAATATTTGCCCCCCTTTGTCAAAAATCAGGTGTTTAAAGATTTGAGGGTTTGTTTCGGGGTCTTCTATTCCATTGGTTTTCTTTCCTATCTTGATACCAGTACCATGCTGCCTTTGTTACTACAGC
Source organism: Aplodontia rufa (assembly GCA_004027875.1). Classification (NCBI taxonomy): domain Eukaryota; kingdom Metazoa; phylum Chordata; class Mammalia; order Rodentia; family Aplodontiidae; genus Aplodontia; species Aplodontia rufa. The sequence goes on along the minus strand of PVKS010014307.1, from coordinate 559 downwards.
TCTATAGTATAGTTTCAGATCTGGTATGGCAAAACCACCTGTTTCTTCTTTCTTGCCTAGTAATGATTTGGCAATTTTAGGTTTCTTATTGTTCCAAATGAATTAGCTAGGAATTAAACCAGCTACCTTGCAATTGATAGAAAACAAAGTAGGTCCAACATTTCAGCATTTGGGAGTAGGCAAAGACTTTCTCAATATGTCTCCTAAAGTAAAGGAAGTAAGTAAAAAATCAATGATTGGGATGCCACAAAGCTAAAAAGCTTTTGCACTGCCAAGAAAATAATCAGAAGAGTCAAGAGGTTTCCTACAGAAATGGAGAGAATCATGGGCTGTGATTCCTCTGACAGGGGCCTCATAACCAGAATCTACAAAATCCTCAAAAACCTCAACTACAAAAACACAAACAACCCAATCAATAAATGGGCCAAAGAGCAAAATAGAAACTTCTCAACAGAGGACATTGAGCGAGCCAATAAATATATGAGAAAGTGCTGTAAATCACTAGTAATCAGAGAAATGCAAATGAAAACTACATTAAGATATCACCTCACGCCAGTGA
>PVKS010014306.1:0-48684 GCA_004027875.1 Aplodontia rufa | reverse complement strand
TGAGTGTGTGTGTATGAGCATGTGCGTGTGTGAATGCATGAGTGTGATGTGTGTGAAGTGTGTGTTTGTATGAGTGTGCGTCTGTGAGCCTGTGTATGTGTGTGTGTGAAATGTGTGAGTGTGGGTGAGTTGCATGAGTGTAAATGTGTGTGCATGCATGTTTGAGTGTGAGAATGAGTGTGTGTGCATGTTTCTGTGCGTGTTTCAGTGTGAGTATGAGAGTGTGAATATGTGTGATTACGCCTGTGTATGAGTGCATGAGTGTGAGTGCATGTGTGTGTGAATTTGCATATGTGTAAGTGTGTGTTTGAGTGTAAGTGTGTGCGCACGTGTGAGTGAATGTGTGTGCGTGTGTTTGAGTGTGAGTACAAGTGTGTGCATGAGTGTGAGCCTGTGTATGAGTGTGCGCGCGCATGTGAGAAGTGTGAGCATGTGTGAGCATGTGTATGGGTGAGTGTATGAGTGTGTGTGAGTGTGAGTGTGAATGTGTGCATTCGTATGTTTGATTTTGAGTATGAGTGTATGAGTGTGAGCGTGTATGTGTGTGCTTGTGTGTGAATGTGTGCATGCATGTTTGTGTGAGCATGAGTGTGTGACTGTGTGAGTGTGAGCGTGTGTATGTGTGTGCTGTGTGAATGCATGAGTGTGATGTATGTGCATGTGGTGTGTTTGAGTGTATGAGTATGTGCATGTGTGAGTGTATATGCATGTTTGAGTGTGAGCCTGTGTGTGCCCGTGTGAAGTGTGTGTGGGTGAGTGTGCGTATGGGTGAGTGTGCGAATGTGTGCATGTGTTTGAGTGTGTGTGCGTGTGTGAATGTGTGTGAATGTGTGTGCATGAGTGTGTTTGCATGTGTGTGTGTTTAAGTGTATGTGTGTGAGAGTGTGAGAGTGTATTGTGTGCCTGTGTGAGTGTGAATGTGTGTGTGCAGGCATGTTTGAGTGTGAGTGCGAGTGTGTGTGTGAGCCTGTGTATGGGAGTGTGCGTGCATGCATGTGAAGTGTGTGTGTGCGCGTATGGGTGAGTGAATGTGAATGTGAGCGAGTGTGAATGTGTGTGCATGCGTGTTTGAGTGTATGAGTGTGTGTGAGCGTGTGAGTGTGTGTATGTGTGAGTGTGAGTGTGTGCACATAAGTGCACGCATGTGTGTGAGTGTGAGTGCACGCATGTGTGTTCATATTTGAGTGAGTGTGGATGTGTGAGTATGCGTGTGTACAAGTGCGTGTTTGCGTGTTTGAGTGTGTCCGTGTGAGTGTGAATGTGTGTGCATGTGTGTGAGTGTATGAGTGTGTGTGAGCATGTGTATGTGTGTGAATGTGTGTGTGAAGTGTGTGCACACATGTGTCAGTATGAGTGTGTATGGGTGTGAATGTGAGTGTGCGTGTGTGTGCGGGTGTGTGTATGGGTGTGTATTGTGAGTGCTTGAGTGTGTGTGCATGTTTGTGTGTGTGAATGTGGGGTGTGTGTATGTGTATGTGTGTGTGAATATGTACGTGTGTGTGTTTGAGTGTGTGTGTGTGTGAATGTGTAGTTTGTGTGTGTGCATGTGAGTGTGGATGTGGTTGTATGTGTATGAGTGTTTGAGTATGAGTTTGTGTGTGTGCATGTGAGTGTGTGTGGGTATGTGAGTGTGTATGTGTGTGAATGTGCATGAGTGTGTGAGAGTGTATGAGTGTGAGTATATTGTGAGTATATGTGAGTATGTGTGTGTGTGAGCCTGTGAGCGTGTATGTGTGTGTGTGTGTGTGTGTGTGTGTGTGAGCCTGTGGGCATGTGTGCAGGGGATCTGCTTTCATCCTCAGCCCCTCTCATTCTCCTTTTGTGCCCCTAAGGAAGCACCCCATGGCTGGAGCAGTGGCTCAGCAGTGACAGCACTTGCCCGGCATGCGCGAGGATGCAGCTTCAAACCCCATCACCAAGGACACAACAAAGTGTTGGAGCAACGAAAGCCACGTGGAAAACTAAACAAAATTGATTCTCTTTCTCTTCCTCCATCTTTAAAAAATAAAAAGCAGCACCCAAATTCAAACTTAAAAGTATTCTAAAGATTATTCTCACTTTTCCTCTTTTGCCAACAGTCGTTTCCCAGTTTTAATATTTTAGACATGTTCTGCAAACGAGTGCCCTTTTCTCAATCCTATGAAGAGTTGACGCGGATGTTTTCGTGGCTTCACAATGTACACGGTTTCAAGACAGATCCCTTCCTCCTCTCTGGAATCTTCCAGATTTAATCTCAGCTCTGCCTCTAAGCAAATCCCTTCACCTCTCTGGACTTCGGTTTCCCACCCGTGAAAGGAAGGGGCTGGACAATGTCTAGGGAAAGCCTTGTAATTTTTCTGAATTTGGCATTCAGAATGTCCCCAAGGCAGAGGCCACAAGCAAAGAAGTTAGCGGCGCAGCCCGGAAGAGACAGACTAGAGTCACTGGTTCCAGGAAGGCCCTGGTCCCGGTCCCAAGCCTCCCCAGGGACTGAGGCTCAGGAAGGGCAGGTTGATCCACCCTGGCCTGCTAGGAGCCTAAGGCAGGCCCCCTGGTCCCTTGGGCCCCCGTCACTCCCTGTGGTTTTGCAAAACAGCACTTACCGTGCTCAGCAGAGCATGGGGCAGCTGCTCGTGGACCCAGAAGTGGCTTCTCTGCTTTATTGACGAGGCTCCAGCCCACACTGCCAGGCGAGGCTGTGGCACCCTCTGCTGTGGTCCCGCACCCTGCCAACCCCCAACGGCAGTGTGAAAGAAGGAAGCGAGAATGTGGTTACTCATGCTGGGCCACGTGACAGCCCACACCCCCTTGTTTGTGACAGCTTTGGTGAAGACACTGATCAAGACTGGGTGGGCAGCAAGACAGGGACCTGCGGGTCCCACAGCAGCCCTTGGAGTCATGAGAACACCAACAAGGACTTCCTGAGGCGGGGCCCTGAGGTTGGAAGGGGGACCCGCCCTGAGATAGGCCTGAGAGCTGGGGCCCGCAGGGGACCCTGCCCTGGAAGAGAGTGGCCAGACAAGGAGGACAGCTCTTGCCTAAGATGGTGGGCAGCGGGGGCGGAGACCTTCCCGGGGTTTGCAAAGAGCTTGCGGTTCTCCTCTCTGAGGTCACATCGAGCCCCTCCAGCCGCAATGAAGGCCTCTCTGAGAAGCTAAATTGCAAATCACTCCTGGGTGAGCCCGGCTTATTATTCTATTTTGCCATCCCAATTTATTCATTTGGTCCACTCTGCACCCTCGGCCAGCTGTGCTGAGATTCAAAGGCCCCAGTTCAGGCCCTCACCCTCCTATAGCTCTTCATGGGACAGGGAAACCCGCAAGTAAACAATCCGCCATTACAACACACAGAGCGGTAAGTGTCATCCAGGGTGAGCAGGGAGGGGCCAGGAGGTGGCAACTGTCAGGAGAATCTCCGGGAGAGAAGTGACCCTGGAGATGACATAGGAGTGGCCTGGGTGGGCAGCCCAAGCAGAGAGCTCAGACTTGGCCAAGGCTGGGAGGTCTGAGAATGTGCAGTTCAGGAAAGGCAGTTTGGGATCACCTCCCAGGTCTGCCCTGAGCCTTTGCATAAGGCAGGGACTCAGGACATACACAGAGAGGTCATACCTTGCCTTGCACACAGGTTGTTTTAAAATGAAAACCAACAGGTGGAACATGCCTGTAATCCCAGTGACTAGGGAGGCTGAGGCAGGAGGATCACAAGTTTGAGGCCAACCTCAGCAACTTAGCAAGACCTTGACTCAAAATTAAAAAACAACAACAACAACAACAAACGGCTGGGGATGTGGCTCAGTGATTAAGCGTCCCTGGGTTCAATTCCCGGTACCATACAAAGAAAAAACAAAAAAAGAAACCCAAAGGGTGGAGGTGTGGCTCAGCCCTAGAGCTCTTGCCTAGCACATACAAGCCCTGGGTTTCATTTCTAGCACCGCAACACCATAAAAGAATAAAATGAAACCAGAGACCCAGCAGGTGTTCCCCAGGATAGAATGTCAACCACCTTGGGAAGCTACAGCGGGAGAGGCCAAGACCTCGTCCTGCCTGTGCAGACAGGGAAACTGGCCTCAAGAGGGTGCGGGAGAACCTGAGAAGACAGGCTCCACCCTCTTTCCCTGCAGCTTTGAAAACTGCCAGCCCTCAGCCTCAGGGGCTGAGCAGACCCAGGCAGGAGCTGGAGGTCACCTGTGAGGAGCGGAGCTAAGGGGCCACAAGCTGCCTGCGGATCCTGATCCTGCCTGCTGGCTGGCTTTCTGCAACTTCCAAGCTACAAACGTTTGAGATTTTTTATTTAGTTTTTCGCGTGGCTTTTGTTGCTCTGAGACTTTGTTGTGTACGTGGTGCTGGGGTTCAAACTCACGTACTTGCGTATGCTAGGCAAGCACCTTAACTGCCGAGCCCCAAATGGTTTTTATTAAATGGTCGAAGTATGTTACATTCTGTGAGATTCAAGTTTCTGGTCTGGTTTTCTTTGTTTGTTCATTGCTTGTTATTTCTTTTCTTGTAGTGGGGATTGAACCCAGGGTTGCTCTGCTACACTCCAGTCCCTTTGATTTTATTTGGAGACAGGGTGTTCCCAAATTGCCTAGGCTGGCCTTGAACTTGTGATCCTCCTGCCTCAGCCTCCTGAGTAGCTGGGATGATGAGCATGCACCCCCACACCCGGCCAGAGTCTGGTTTAATAATAGAATTCTGTTGGGACTCAACTGTACACGTTGATCTGCTCGTGTTCTCTGTGGCCGCTGTCATGTTATAATGGCAGAATCCAATCGCTTTGCCTCACCTGCACAGCCTCAAAATGCACACACTTCCCATCGCCTGAGCCACTGTTGGACGCTAGACCTTTGCACCGACCAGCTCGTACAATCCTGCAGTGGCTGTGCGGTCATTGGAGATAAGGGTACTGAGGCTCAGATTGAGGACACACCTCATATAGAGTAAGCAGCAGAGGCGGGGCTCAAATTCAGGCAGCCGTTAAAGCTCTCGACCTTGACCTCCAGCACCGTGTGTGCAGACGCACCCGTGCGCCAGCAGCAAGCTCTAGATGTCAGAGAAAGAGTCTCGCTTAGCTGCAGGTGAGCTATTTCAAGATAAGACTCGAGATTTGCTTTTTATAGGAGCAAATATTGCTGAGAAGATTCCGGTTCTCGTCGTCTGTGTGATGACCATGAAACCACAGCTCACCGCACCTGACACTTGTGAGAAGCGCCCAGTGAGCCAGCTCTGCTTCGAGGCATAGACCCAGGGGAAGATCGAAACGCCTTCCAAGATCAGAGCAATGATGTTGAACAGAAGAGAAATATTGGACAAAACCCTGGAATTCCCGTACGATGGGAATCTGTCCCTTGATGGAATATAATTGAGAAGTGAAAATCATATTTATACTTGTTAAAGTAAATAAAAAATGGAGACCAGAGCAGAAGAATCCCTGAGCAGACGAAAACAGTTAGTCCTTGACTGATCTGCAAGCTTAGCAAAACTTAAGCTATTTCTTGCAAATGCCTGGATGAAAGAACAAAAAAAAAACAGCTCGACCAATCAGAAGTAATCTACGAACTTTCGATCATCCACCTAGGAACCTTCCAGTGACATAGACCACATAAGGCGATCATATAACCAACTGAAAAGAAAAATTTTGTTTTGCAGTGCTGAGGACGGAACCCAGGGCCTCTTGCGTGCTCGGGAAGCTCTTTGCTGCTGAGCTACACCATAGCCCTTTCTTGACTCTTTCTGTGCCTGTCCGTCACAAGCCTGCCACTGTGTCCTCTCAAGGGAGCTCCTGAACCGCTTCTGACATGCAGCTGCCCAGTTCATGAATTATTGTTTGCTTAAATAAACTTTAAAATTTTATTGTGCCTCGGTTCACTTTTTGTCTTTTTTATTCAGTTGGTTCTTTTTTAGGTGTGTGTGACACAGGACTATGCAACGACTTAATTTTAAGTGCATGGACTTTAACTTGTTCTGATTCAGTCCCCCGTTTCCGCCTCCTCCTCCCTTCCTCCCACCCCCTCTTTTTGTAAATATACAGGACAACAGAATGTATATTGGCATAATTACAAAATTTTGAAGTGTACATTGTTCTAACTCAGTGCCCTGTATTTTTCCTTCCCCTCCCTCCAACACCACCACCCCCGTTCTTTTTACATATTTTTTTAAAGAGAGAGGGCCAGTGAGATAGAGAGAGAGAATCAACTTTATTTAGTTTTTCATGTGCCTTTCGTGGCTCAGACACTTTGCTGCGTACGTGGTGCTGGGGTCTGAACCCGCGTCCTCACGCACGCCAGACAAGCACGTAACTGCTGAGCCACCGCTCCAGCCCCTCTTTTTACATATACTTGGCCACAGGATAAACGCTGGCATTCTTCTATCAGCATGCAGTGTAACTTATACTAGTTCAGCCCCCAGTATTCTCTCTCCCCCACCCCCTGACCTTCCCTCTACTCTACGGACCTGTTATTCACTAGATTTTTTTTAACACACCTGTGAGCCTTAAGCATTCAAAATGAGCAGGTGCCCAGATCAGCAGAGGCAGCGGTGGCAGCAGCCACAGCCTGAGCCCTCCTCCACCTGCCCCAGGGTTTCTTTCCCCTTCCTCCTCATCCTCTTCACCCCACACCCCCTGTCCAGCCTCCCACCCTTCCCACCAGCTTCTCAGTTGCCTGGCACCTGCAATTTTTGGCTTTCACACCCACCACTGATAGAATAATTGACCAAAGTCCAGCTCCCCAAAACACTGCTCGACACAGACCCTGGAGTGGTTGCAGGTGTCTTCAGTGTCGCGCACACCATGCAGCTACTTATGCATGGAAAGAAAGTTGGTGGCTATCTTCTGAAAGAGAGAGAGAGAGAGAATGGGTTAGGAAGATGCTGTGACGAGAGCCACACACATTATCAGCATCTCAGAAAGGAATGGTCCTGAGAGAATCTCCCCCTTGCCTGGACCCACTAACTCCATCTTTGAAGCCTTTGCTATGATACTGACAAACTGGACGGAGACATCAGCAACTCTGTGACCAATAGCACGGCCACTGGTAGACCCCCCCCACCAGCCCCCTGAGGCTGGTGGTCCCTGCAAGTCAGGGTGGCTCTGTCCTTGGAAAAGGTAGATCCAGAGCGCAGTGGCTGTGCTCCGGGATTTAGATTCACTATTGCTGCCTTTCCACAATCCATTCTGGCGTCCAGCTCTGTATGCTCAAGCTGGGGTCCCCCTGAAGGACAGTGTGAACTTTCCCCACCCAGCCCCGTCAGCGTGCCTCAACCTCGGCTGGAGGGACCACCTCCAGGGGCCGTCCCGCAGCCAGCGGGCAGCACAAGTCTCACTCTCCCATGAAGCACAGCAACACAGGATTCGGTGTTGGTTTGTGCACCTGCTCGGATTACTTCTCAGGAGCTCGCGGTTCCAAAGGATTCGAGTGGCTGCATAATTAGAGTCAGGGTGCCGAAACCAATGAGACTCCTCAGGGACTCGGATCAAAAACTGCCAACCCATTGGAAGGATCTGCGGATAGGCAGATACCATCACTGGATGCGCTGCCGGCTTCAGCCTGGCTCAATATCTAATCAGTGTCAGGCTTTCCTTGCAGACAGGTGGCATGGGAAGCAGTTAGAACGATGCCATTAAAAACAAAATTAAGGGCAGGAGCTGTGGCTCGGCGGTTATGGTGCTTGCCCTGCATGCGCAAGAATGTGAGTTCAAATCCCCGCACTAGCACTACGTACACAACCGAGTCTTAGAGCAACAAAGGCCGCATAAAAAACTAAATAAAATTGATTCTCTCTCTCTCTCTCACTGTCCCTCTCTCTTTAAAAAAATAAATAAAAACAAAATTAAAACAAAGTGAGCACTGTGGCGCACGCCTGTAATTCCAGCTGCTTGGGAGGCTGAGGTAGGAGGATTGCAAGTTCAAAGCCAGCCTCAGCAATTTAGGGAGGCCCTGAGCAACTTAGTGAGACCCTGTCTCAAAATAAAAAAATGAAAAAGGGTTGGGGACATGGTTCAGTGGGTAAGCACTGCCAGATTCAATCCCTGGTACAAAAACAAAAAAACAAACAAAAAAAAAGGTTTCTACTTTTTGGAATGGAGCCCAGAGGGAGACTCCAAAATGCCTTCAAAAATCAAAGAAATGATCTTTAACATTAAGAAAAATATTGGGAAAAAGCACTGATGTTTGGTAATATCGAAATGTATCCTTGATGGAGGACAATTAGCGCCATTGTCAAGCTGTAGCACTTAACCACTGTTAAATGGAAAAAGAAGGCTACAGAAAGGAAGCCAGGAGGAATGTGAAGGGGGAACCTACAGAATGGGAGAACAAGCTTTGGAAGTTACTCTTCTGATGGGATTAATGTCTAGAATCCATAAAGAGCTCAAAAAACTTTACACCCAAAAAATCAAATAACCAGATTAATGAAATAACCAGATTAATAAATGGGCAAATGAATTAGACACTTCTCAAACCAAGAAATACCAATGGCCAACAAATATATGAAAAAAAATTCAACATCATTAGCAATTAGAAAATGCAAATCAAAACTACACTGAGATTTCCTCTCACACTGGTCGGTATGGCAGTCCTCAAGAATGCAAATTATAGCTGGCACGGTGATGCACACCTGTCATCTCAGCAGCTCAGAAGGCTGAGCCAGGAGGATTACAAGTTCAAAGCCAGCCTCAGCAACTGAGCAAGGATCTAAGCAACTTAGCGGGGATCTAAGCAATTTAGCAAGATCTTGTCTCAAAATAAAAAAAGGGCTGGGGACGTGATTCAGTGGTTAAGAACCTGTGGGTTTAATCCCTGGTACAAAGAAAGAAAGAAAAGAAAAGAAATAATAATAAATGCTGCTGAGGATGTGGAGTAAAAGAATCATTTTTACATTGCTGGTAGACTGTAAATTAGTACAAACGCTATGGAAATCAGTATAGAGGCTCCTAAAAAGACTAGGTATGGAACCAGCGTATGACCCAGCAATCCCCGGCCTCGGTATCTTAATACAAGGCATACCCAGGGCAAATGACATCCTTGCCCTTGTGGGGCCGACACACTAGTGGTCAGATCAAAAGCCACCACCAGGGCTACTGAATATGGCTGGACTGAAAACACAGGCCTGAGCATCAGAATTGTGTCCTCGCTTTGAACTTGCTGTGTGACCGTGGCGAATTCACTTGGTCTCTTTTGTGTTTGTCTCATGTGGAACACACACCTTTTTTTTTTTTGAGAAAGGGACAGTGAGAAAGAGAAAATCAATTTTATTTAGTTTTTCATGTAACTTTTGTTGCTCCTACGCCTCATTGTGTATGTGGGGCTGGGGTTTGAACCCACGTCCTTGTACATGCAAAACAAACACTGTAACCGCTGAGCCACCACTCTGGAGACCCAAGCTTTGAATTCTTAATGTGAAACAAAACAAGCAATCAGTAAAGATTTCAAAGTAGATTTGGCTGCAGATGTGGACCCAGCCCAATCTCCTTACCTCTGACGCCCAGATATCCAGAGTCTTTTGCTGGTAAAATTTATCTTCTTCTTTTTTTTTTTTTTTTGGTACCAAAACTTGAACCCAGGGGTTCAAGCCCTGGTTTTTTGTTTTTTTTTTGTTTTTTTTTTTTGTTTTTGTTTTATTTTTGAGAGTGAGAGAATCAATTTTTATTAATTTTTTCATCTGACTTTTGTTTCTCTGACACTTAGTTGTATATGTGGTGCTGGGGTTTAAACTGGGATCCTTGTGCATACCAGGCAAGCACTTTAACTGCTGAGCCACCACTCCAGTCCCCCAGCTGTTTTCATTATTTTGAGACAGGGTCTAAGTTGAATAGAGCCTAAGTTGCTGAGGCTGGCCTTGAACTTGTGATCCTCCTGCCTCAGCCTCCCAAGCAGCTGGGAATCAGGGCTCAAGTCCTCTTACATTTGCACGTGTGGCTCCTTCTGCCCGAGCACTCCTCACTGCCCACTGTGCCAGTGACTGCCACTTGCTCTTCAGACCCTACCTCAAGCCTTGCCTGATCAGCCCACCCTCACTCCATGATTTCTGAACACTGCACCCCTCTCCTGCCTGTTGCATTTCTATATCCCTCGAAGCTCCAGAACACCAGGTCTGCTTGGCTCCCCTGGGCCAGGCACAGCACCTAGCACTGATAAATAATTGTGGCTACCACTAACCAGATACTGCTCTAGGCTCTTGATATATTAATCTAATCATCAACTGCTCCATAAAATGGTGGGAACCAAGTAGCCTGGAAACCAAGGGCTGTTTGTGGGCCTTCTGGGAAAAAGATACCCCTCGGTGTTAACTAAGGGTCTGTTACTCTCCCAACAGCCCCATCTTAAAGCAGAAAGCATGGTTAATCGAGTCCCTGCTTGAAGCTCTGCTACAAGCAGATCCTGTACAAGTAAAGATTTGATTGACGAACAATCTACCACCTCCTCATACTTCGACACTCCTAATGCTAGTCCCTGCCCTCAATCCAGTCTTCTTTATTCTAGCCAATGGATAAAAATGCTTATAGCTGTTAGTGGGCTCTGCGCCCCCCTGGGCACCCTTGTAGCCTGCCAGCCCCATTTCTGCAGTGGCCTGATTGCAATTTGCTCCTGTTATTTCCAGGTGGAGACTGCAGTGGGCAACAGTTCACGTAAGTGACAACACTGGTCTAATAAAACCTAATAATACCACAGAACAAAGAGGAAGCACTGCATGTCCAAAGCCAGAGAAGCGTAGCTTCAACCTGCTGTTTACCAGGATTATATTCCGTTAAGAAAATCTTTTGAAAATCCTGGAAATATGTAGATGGGCAAGGACCACATCTCACAGGTCAGGTATCATCAGAGATTTTATCATCTATTTGTAATTCAAGCGGGACTGTTGCCCCTTGCCCACAAGATGCCTGAACAGGGAGAGAACATGGATGACATCCTTCATGGAATCCCACCTGCCTTCCCAATTGCCCACTGCCCTCCGGAAGGCTGAGGCTCTGGGAAGAGGACAGGCAGATCCAAGCCCAGGCTGGCTGGACTGCAAAGTCCGTTGCTTCCTCCTAAAGTGTAGATGGTTTTGCAGTTCATTTCTCCAGGGCAGTGGGGTTTTGTTTTTAATTTATTCACCATGGGATCCTGTGTTCAAATAAGAGCAAAGTTCTTACAGAGTAAGAAGAGAGCTGCTCTGTTCTGAAAAGCCCAGACCTGCAAGGGAGGAGGGAGTCACACCTAACCACCACCCTTCCATTCTAAGTGGCTCACAGTTTGCAATTTGAATCATTGGAAGAGGAAATGATTACTTGGGGCCTCTGTGGCTAGGATTCAATTCCCCTCCTCAAATGGGAGCAGACCTTTCTGGGGCGGGGGGTGGGGGTTCACTTTCAGCCCCAGATGCTGGTTTCTGGGCTGGAGACTACAGTGTAAAACCATTTCTTCAGGCTGGAAAGAACAGGTGCTTCCCCAGCTCACAGGCCAGCAGGGGGGCTGGGCCATGGCAAAGGAATGCAGAAATGTGCTCCAGGTTCAGTGACTGACCACAAGAGTGGCTTCAGGAGGAATCCATGACAGCCGTCCTTGAGCACCTGGCAGAGCAGACCTCTGGGACTGCGGACCTCAAATTGCAAGGGGCTCACAGATCTGATGGAGACAGACTTTTACAGATAGTTGATGCAGACACAAAAAAGGGTTTTGGCTGCAGGCTTGACCGGCTTAACTGGCAACGGGAGTCCTGGGGTACTTGGAGAACTTAAGGTTGAAAATGCAGCTGGACCTCAGGTATGAACTTGGGGAGTTAAATGAGCCCAGAAGCCCTTTCCCTATTACTGTACACCTGCTCTGCCCACGTGCTCCTAGCTCCCCCAACTCCCCGGTCCCCATAAACGAAAACTCAGATCTGTCACCAGGTTGGCCCAACCTGGGGTTGACATGGTCTGAGGTCATATTCTGGAAGCAAAGTACAACTGAGCACATAATCCAACAGATGCTGCCACCCACACAATGTCTCTATTTTCAGTCACTTGACAAAAAAAGGACCATTGTGCCAGATCCCAGGGACCCTGATAAAAACAAGTTCCTGTCCACATAAAGTTGATAATTCGTTTGAGACAGTAAAATGAATTTTGGTGACTGAGATTCATTGGCAATTAGGTACTCGTTATGAGGAAATGAGAGGGAAGGAGGGTGCCATGGAGGGGGTGGATGGGCCCTCCGGAGAGCACGTGGACCCCCGAGAGGTGGGCCTCCCAGGGCTTCTCAGGCCAATCATAAGGGTCTTAGCTTTTACTGTGAAACAGGAAGCCACTGAGGGTTTTGAGCCCAGCCACATGGGTCAGCAAGTATTTTAATGACTGGACTGTATGTATTTATTTAGTAGCCACACAGTTTGTCACTATCAGACTCTTGGAGAATAGAGAAAGAGCAGCCATGGACAATATATATGTTCAAATAAACTTTATTTGCAGAAACTAGAATTTGAATTTCATATACTTTTTTGTCATTAAATACCCAATCTTCCACACACACCCCATTTTAAAATGTAAAAACCATTCTTTTGTGGGGTATACAGAAACTTCCTGCAGGGTGGACTTGGCCTGTGGGGCTTAGTGTGCCCTTATACCTTAAAAAGTCAGTCTAGGGGCTGGAGTGGTGGCTCAGTGGTTATGGTGCTTGCCCGGCATGCACAAGTACACTGGTTCAAACCCCAGCACCCACGTACACAACTAAGTGTCAGAGCAACAAAAGTCATGTGAAAAACTCAATACAACTTAATTCTCTCTGTCTGTCTTTCTCACTGTCCTTTTCTCTTTAAAAAAAAAAAAGTCAGTCTGGCTGCTGCTTTGAGAACAGACTAAAGCTGGGCTAGGAGGCTTGGTTAGAAAGCTGGTTAATTTTAATCTTCTCATTGCCTGGGTAATGGGCACCCAGGTATTAGGTCAAATACTTTGAGTGTGGACTTTGTCGTATACACAAGGATAAAACATCTGCAAAGACCTTGACAAATTTTGTTTTAGAAAACATTAATTGCAAGTAAACAAGGGAACAAGTGGCTGGAGGTAGAGAGGCCAGTTACAAGGCTGTTCAGGCAAAGGTCTGGCTTCTCTACGAGGTGGGAGGTGGGTATATGGCCTTAGAATCTCCATCTTGCCACCCTTCATGGCATTTTGAGCCACTGGCTCTGGAAGAAACGGACCAGGGAGTAGCAACACATTTGTCATTTTGGGAACTGTACTTGAAGACAGCAATAACCATTCAGGAGTTTGATGATGAGGCTGCATTACCTGCTACAACCCAAAGAGCACCTCTGCATAGAATGAACCTACAACTTCCTGTTTCATATGAGGCAACTTCCCAGTTCTCAGACTTCATCACTAGAGCCCAAAAGCTTTAAATTAGTTGCTGAAATCTTTTAAGAAAGAATCAGTTTTAGTTACTTTTTCATCTGTTTTTCAGACACTTAGTTGTGTGTGTGGTGCTGAGGTTTTAACCAGGTCCTCACACATGCCAGGCAAGTGCTCCAACCATTGCGCCAGCACTCCAGCCCCTGCTGAAATCTTGATGTTTTTCACTGAGCTTTAGTGTGAGCATCTTTCCTGGCTGGGCACTTGTCCGCTGTAATTTTCTCTTATTCTCTGTCAAAATAAGTATTCATTCAGTGGATGCCCAGATGAATAACTTGTCTAGTGGTTGAGGAGGGGGATTGGGAAATGATTAATGAGAAGATGCAGAGCTACAAGGAGGGCAAGCCCCACTGCTGAGGACCCCAGAGGCACCTGGCAGATGTGAGACTGCAGGGATGTGGCAACCAGCCCCCTGAGGACCCCAGCAGTTTGTCACAGCCCACCAGGGCTTGCATCACCTAGCACACCCTGAACTTCCTGAACTGTCTGCTGGTTCCAGGGTGGGGATGAGTAACGCAGCTGCCTGCAGATTCAATCCCCCCACCACTAGGGATTGAACCTGGGGCACTCTACTGACCTCTGACCCTTTTTAAGACAGGGTCTTGCTAAGTTACCCAGCCCAACATTGAACTTGTGATCCTCCTGCCTCAGCCTCTCAAATTGTACCAGGCATCAGACTTAAATTTTTACATATCAAGCCGGGCACGGTCATGCACAACCTGGTGCCAATAAATACATAAATTTATTTCTTTTTACACATCTATTTAGCATGATAATCAGAGGAGATGACTGGGATTCAGAGGAAGCATATCAAAATCTATTCCTAATATCAAAATCCATTCCTTCTCATTGTTAAAAATACATTTCCCAGTTTCTACGGCCTGTCTTTTGCCATATTAAGGTCCTAATATGTTCAGGTATTAAAGTCATAATTCAATATGTTTTATTTTGTGCCAGGGATTGAACCCAGGGGCACTTAACCACTGGCCACCTCCCCAGCCCACTTTTTACTCTGAGGCAGGGTCTAAGTTGCTCAGGGTCTCACTAAGTTGCTGAGGCTGGCTTTGAACTTGCCATCCTCCTGCCTCAGCCTCTTGAGCCGCTGGGATTATAGGCATGTGCCACCATGCTCAGCTATAATTTTTATATGGCCAATCTAATGCTTCTTTTGTGACTTATTCCACAGCTTTGGGGTTTAGTCTTGACTGGCACCATTTACATCACCATTTATTTCCCAACGATTTACGAGGCTTTAAAAATAATTGTAATTTATCACTAGTACCTTAATTTTAATAATTCTGGGAATGAAAAAATTAACAGAATATTTAGAAATTCAGAAAAATAAAATTAAATAACTCACAACTTTTACCTACAGCTTGCAGTAACATTGCTGGTGTTTATTCTACACGTAAATGTAAATTATTCATGCACAGATCCTTAAGAGGGTCTACCATCAACCACCTGTCTGATCACCGTGCCACCTCTTGGAAGCCCAGGTCATGGAGTGAAGCAGCCTGGCCTGACTAGAACTCCGGTCTGCTCATCTGTATACCTTGCCCATCTTGACTGTGACCAGATAAGCCAACTGGTGTCACTGATGGTCAAGTGGTTTCACTTGACCACAGGAAAGCTGGTTAGAACTGTTTTAAATGCAAGTTTAACGTCTTGTTTCTTACATCAGGAACTTAGTTCACTGTAGGGCACTCTGAATATCCAAAAATGGTGGTGGACACCCAGCACCCAGGAATAATGTACTTTCATGTTTTACCCAGGCAGACACATTTGCTTAACAAAAGCTGTAATCAACTGTATTTTTCTTTTTAAAGAGAGGGGAGGGGAGAATCAACTTTAATTTTTCACATGGCCTTCATTGTGTACATGGTGCTGGGGCTTGAACTCCTGTACTTGCACATGCCGGCCAAGCACCGTAACTACTGAGCCACTGCTCCGGCCCAAGAATCACCTGTATTTAATAATATATTCTTCTCAATATTTCCTATTCAATTCTTTAAATAACTGTCAATAGCCACACAATATTATAATATATAACAAGTAACTTAAACACATCCCTTCTAATTTTCACTCTTGTAATTCCTGAACGTTATCTTCTGCTGGTTTCTTGGGGCCAAAAGCCCCCCAAAGCTCCAGACGTAAAAATCTTGAGTCAAAAGGTCAGAACACCTAATACTTTGGGTACATCTGGCAGACTGCCCTCCAGGAAGGTTGTGCCACCTTGCACACACTCCCTGTGTACAGGACCCACTGCCCTGGCATTCTCTGAAGGGCAGTCACTCCTGTTTGGAACAAAGGGCACTGTCCAGAGTTTCACCCTTCCTTCTGAAGGGTGACTTTGATGATGTCTCATTTCTATGACCCAGTGATGATTTTAGGACATTTTAATGGCCACAGAAAGAGAAAAGGGTCACTTAGAGTTAAAAGATTCTTAAAAGCCAACAGAAAGTTTTTCTGGACACAAGACACTACAGCAAGGGAAGTAATCTTTAAAAAATGGAAGTTCTCCCCAGACAAGGTCTGGCTGACTGTCTGGGGACAACATGATGGCCTTTTAGGTCTTCTGGCAGAGAATCAAGGCGGCTGAAGCCAAGTCAGTTGAAAACAGACCACCATGCGTCTCCCCCAACTGTGGGTCTCCGGAAAGCGTCTGGCAATTTCTACTTCCTACAGCCTCAGGCTGAGCAAAACGGGCTGCTGTGCTGCTCAAGGACTGTGCTGCCTTTCGGATAAGGAGGGAGCTTTGTGAGGAGCATTCATCACATCCACAGACATTCAGGAAAGGCAAACAGTGGGAAACCATTTGCCACAAACACCGACATGCCAGGAGCCGATGGAGTAATAACAAGAAGGGCAGTCAAAAGGGGCAGTGCAAGTCAACCACAGAGTCGCTTCTGCTGTGGGGGGATGCAGCCAGGCCGAGGGATTCAACTCTGTGAAGAACACGTGCTTTCAAAGTCCTGCCAGGAGTCGGCTCATCCTAGTAACCATGGTGCCTGTATGGCACAGGCTGGTTGAATGGCCAGACACGAGTACTGCTCTCATCTAAGTTATGTGAAACTATCATCCTTTGTCCAAGATAAGAAAAGGGACCCAGAGAGCGGAGCTGTGCTCATGCCACAGCAGAAGGAGGACCCACACTTCAGGTCTGCAGGAATCTGGAGCATGCACTCACACCTGCGAGCCCCAGTGGGTCTTCCCCTTTGCTGAGCTCAGCTGCCCACCCCCACCCCCAGTACTTACCCTCAGAGAGGAAAGAGTCACCAGACTGGTTCCACGAGTCAAAGAAGCTGTGCTGGGCTGCCTTAGAGACAGCTGAGGTGTGAAAGAAACACGACAGCAATTTGTAATCAATGAATGATTTTTATCTTTGAAAATGGAAGCAAGTGTTTTGACAGAACACTGTGGCCGCTCTATAAGAGCGGATCTGGAGTAACTCACTGTCCTCCTCCGGGATGTCATGGCATTTTTTAAAAAAAGAAGAAGACAAAACAGGAAAAATAATCCACAATGCTTCAGGCACCCACTGCGGGCCTGGACGGGCATCCATTCGTTAAATAAGACAGAAGCTACAAGCCAAGGTCAGGACAACTTTCCTTGCCCTCCCTCTTCTCTTCGAACCACTTTCTCTATGGTGTTCCACCAACTACAGAAATCGTTTACTTAATTTGATATCAGAACCTTAAAACATTTCTGAATCTTAGAAATGAAGGTCCTCAGCAGACTACACTCATTAAAAAGCCAATGTAAGTTTGACTTAGGTCACCGTAATTATTGTTTTCTTTACATCTCATTATCCACTTCTATATTAAAAGCACACATACATACACACAAAACCGAACATTCAGATGCCCTGAAACTGTGGAGACAGCAAGTCCATTATTGTTGGTTAAGAATATGGCACCTTTTCTACTTGGACAGTACCCCAAGTGGGGCCAAGTGTTCCAACTGGCTGCTGCCACATCGGGCATCCATCCCGGCTCTCTGTACATACTGCTTCCAGTTAGCCCTGCACCCACACCAGCGCAGGCACATGAGAAGAGAGCTCCCTTTGCAGTCCCTGTGCACTAGAGAGGTCACATTCAGTCACACTCAGCCCTTCCAGAACAGAGGCTCCTTAAGTCTGGTTTTGCAACATGCAATTGAGAACATGGAAGTGGGGCAAAAGTCCAGCTAACCTAAAAATGAACAGGTGGTCAGCACTCAGTCTCTGACCCCCTCTGGGTCTAGTCAGCCTCTGTGCCTCAACATGGCTGCGAGTGAGCCGGAGCAGCCTCGTTTGGGTGGAGGGTGCACTGTTAAAGCTAAAGCAGAGGTCTCACTCCCTTTTCTGCTTCATTCTCCACCATTCTCCTCATTCTCAGCACGCAGCACCCTCGTCTCATCTTGCTGAATGTGATTAGGACCGAAAGGCAGGAAGACAGGCAGGACTGGCTGGGGAGCCCTGAGGGTTGGGGCAGACATGAAGAGGGAAGCACAGCAGCTCTGTGGCTATACGGGAAGCGGTTCCTTCTCCAGCACCACTCAGGATAAGGGGACAATCGGGAGCAAGTGCTCTCCTTCAAGCTCCTTGCCCAGCACTGTCTCGAGAGCTGGGTAAGTTACTGAGATGGGCAGAAGGAACACTCAGCAACATGCGCACTTTTGTTCCAGCGCCCCGTCAAGTTCTGACCGCAGCCTGAGCCATTATGTCTGAAGCGATGAAATTGAAGATTCTACGTGTGTAACAAACTGCAGAAACACATGCTAGTTTGGGTTAGATTATAATCATCTGAAGCACAGAATCAAGAAGCAAAATTCCATTCTGTTACAACCACCCAATTTCGAGAAAAGAGAAAGGAAAGAAAGGAAGAGATAGATATGACGCAATCTTTTTTTGATCAGAAGACTCAATGGAATGAGGGGGTGGTAATAGGGGTCCACATGATTTTTCAAGTCTTCCTTTTGTACAGTCATTAACATGACCAGGTTTGTGCTGCAAAATGAGCCAGCACCATGTGGCTACTGCTCTGATTGTTCTCAGATGAATGTTTATAGAAAATAATATCTTCATTTAGTTTATAAACACACAGTGCTGTCCCTTTCAAATTAAGAAAAAAAAAACACACACAAATACTGAAAAGTAGCAAAATACAAAGAAAAAAAGCTACTTTTGGTTTTGGCAACATTAAAAAAAGAAAGAAATATAAAAAGCAATGTGGCATTGGTCCCTATTCATTAAAAAAAAAAAAGGTACTTGGGCACGACACTGAATCAGAATTGATTTTCTAAAATTCAGAATATCTGGGATTTTAAAAGTAGCACTTTTGTCTTTAAGAGTTCAACAAGTCACATAACACTTAAAACATCAAAAAAGCTTTCTGATAAAAAGCTCAGCTTTTTTTTTTTCTTTTTTTGCAAATTTGGGAAACGAATTGAATTCTTACTGGAATGTGGCCTATTGCCGCTGGTTGACAGATCTGAAATGGAATGTCTCCAAATGGCAGTGCTCCCTTTCCGCCCTCCCTAGGACCACACCAACAACCAGCTACCAAAGCACAAGTTCTTGCTCCCATGTTTCGGAGGGGTAGGGGTGGGACCTTCAGGCTGCTATCTTCGCCATCTGCTGTTCTAACTTGGAAATACGTTCATCTTGATTGCAGATTGTGTCTTTTATAGATTTGATCTCTTTTAAAATTTCATCCAACTTGGCTTCATTTTGCTAAGAAAACAAAAAAGGGGGCAATGACTAAAAAGCAGGAAACAAAGTTCAAAACAACTCTAAGACTTAAAATATAACTTTCTGGTTTGCAAATGGCAAGCCAAAAGCACCAAATTGGAAAAAGTCAAAACGTGCTGCATCTGGGGCTTAGGAGAACTTAGGACTGACTCATGGTCAGTCCATCTGAAACCCCACAGAGAAGCAAGTGTCCCACAGCACTTCCTCTGGTCCTGATGCCTGTGCACTTACCCAGACAAAGACTCTGACAGGTCACAAATTGTAGGGTAAGACTGGATCCTTCAAGGCTGCCCTGCATCATAACACCCCCACCAGGGTGAGGGGTGACTCCTTCCAAAAGCTACTGAGCACTCTCCATCCCCTAGCAAGGTCTTGGGAGTACAATTCCTTGGGCTGTCTGCTAATCTTCTAAAGAGGACTGAGCCTCTCCCACGCAGAACTTAGAAACCTTGCAACCACAACAATCTGTGGTGCTTGCTCCTTGGTCATGGCCCAAAGCGTCAGCTCCTCCAAGGTATGTCACCTCTTCCTTCCTCTTACCCTCTCAGTGACAAAGCTTTCTCTTCCCTTCTGGCTCCTGGTCTCCATGCCATAGCCCTGTACACTCCACATCCTTCTCCTCCCCTGGACCTGGTTTTCGTTAGCAGCACAGTAGCACCATGCGGGCAGTGCTCTCCAGCAGCCACAGCAGGTCTTCAGGGGCAGGCTGGGTTCCCACCCTCTGCCAATGGCTCTTGCCAGGGTCTGCTCTGTTACTAGCCCCACACACTGCCAGATCCTGCCATCACTAGACCACCTGGCAACCTTCCTTTTTCCAGAAGCCTCTCTTCCTGGCTCCTGTGACCCTGCATTCCCATGCTTTCATTTCTACACATATCAGAGACAGGTCTGGGGAGACACTTAAGAAAAATCCACAAATGTCCTATTCACCTCAAAGATGGAGGCAGACTGAGATCCAGGTTAGGCATTATAAAAACCAGAGCTAAATAAAGGAGCCAAGTGTGGCCATAAACTCAAGTCACGTGTCCTAATCTTTACTATTTACTGAAAACTCCTGGTGTGAAAAGTTGGGACACTACGCACAATGCCCCAGACACTGCTGAACGTGGAAGGTTTTCCAGAGCACAGCACGTGGCAGCCAAGCACAGTCCTCAAGCTGCTCTGCACCTTACCACACTGGCTGTGTCTGTGGTCTTCTTGGGGACCGTGATCAGGTCACACTTCTTGTTTGCAGTGGGCTTGCTGTCCAGAATGTTCTTCTTGACCACTTTGAGATCCCTGTTTTTGCCTGGAATGTACCCGTGCTTCAAGGAGATGAGCATTGGGTCAGCGTTCTTCCCCTCAAACCACTCTTCCGCCTCTAGTGCAGCTTCGGGCCCTGCTGTGTCAGGATACAGGTCATCTTGGAAAAGGTCAGACTGCAAAGGACATTTGGAAAAACGGCTCAGTAGGGCAGGAGAAAGGTCTGGGTCTGGGATTTAAAATAAACAAAGATGGTTTGCCCAGAAAGCGGGGCACTCACCTTCCTGGGAACAGTCATGATAATAGGCTCACACTTTCTCTCATGAAGCTTGAAGAACCTTCGAAGGGAAAACAGGCAAAGCTGCATAAAGTGAAGCATGCACCTGAGCAACAGGACTGATGACTGCTCCCTGTGACGCTGCATGGGACATGAGCACGTCTCCACCCATTACCTCCTCTGACCCACCCTGGCAGCAGGTAATTAGCATTCCCACTTCCCCATCTTACAGATGAGAAAACCAGGCCAAGAGTCTCTCTGCCAGGAGTGGCAGACTGGAGACAAGAACCACGAGCAGGGATCTATGGATGACAGTGACAGTCAAACTGCAATTACGTGGGCAGATGGACTGTGGCGGAAACAGCACCACTGACAACGATTCCCATGTCAGCAGACAGGCCAGGATACACCGGATCTGAGTGGGTATCTATTACCTAGGGCTGCCAGCTTGAGGTGCCTGAACATTTGTAAAGTATAAATATGATCATTAAAAAGACAAAGAATGCAATCCTAGGAAGTAAGATTTTGATTTTGGGTAAAATTTTTGGACTTTTTTTTTTTTTTTTTTTTTTTTTTTTGGTATTAGTCACTGAGCTACATCCCCAACCCTTTTTTATTTTTTATTTTGAGACAGGGTTTCACTAAGTTGCTAAGACTGTCCTCCAACTTGCAATCCTCCTGTGTTGGCCTCCTGTGCTGGCGCACAGGTATGTACCACCACACATGGCTAAAAAGGAAGATTTTGGCATCCAAGGATACCACCATCAAGAAGAATTTGCAATTACCCAAAATATGGAAAGATTGGAAACGTAAAGCAACTTGCATTGTCCTAAAAAGATAAAACCAAACCAAACCAACCAACCAAATAAACAAACAAAAAACTTCTAATTGGGGGGGAAAAGGATAGAATTTTCTCTTGTATCTCACAATACCCAAAACCAAAGTTACAATGACAGTGATAAGGGCAAGCACATTTTTTTTTTCCAGCCAGAGGAGAATAATCAAAAGCTCTCTCTAAAGATCTTGGCAAGAGAAGTAAGCATTTCCATCACACTGCCAGACCCAGCAGCTGGCATGCACAAGGGAGAATCCAGCCTGCTGGAAAGCAAGTGAGATAAAACAGACGCCAAGTGGCTCTGGGTGGCAAAGGCATTGGTAAAGCCACAGTCACCTTTTAAAAAACTGACATGTTGCTCTGCTATTCACCATTTCAACAGGGTCACAGATAAGCCAAAGATCTTTTTAAAAGAATGACTTAGTAAAAGCTCTGTAGGCAGCACAGTGGAGAAGACTGGCCCAGCTCACTTCCAGCCAGAGACGAGAGCCTCTGATGGAGCACGGCTTCCAAAGCTGCACGTCCCTGTCCATAAGTTGGGGATAAGAAGAACACGCTCCTCACAGGGCTGTTATGAGAAGAGGAGGTGACCCCCGTAGCACATGGAGTGGTGCCCATCACATAACCAGGGCTCAAAGCAGCTGGGCAGGAAGTACCCCAACAGCTGTGCTCAGTCTTTTTAAGCTTTTAGATGACAGTAAAACAATGTGTGCCTAATTAACAGTGTAATCTTAAGTCCTGATTCAATCTCTTTTAAACCACATTTTTATTAGCTTGGTTCAAAACATAATTTTAGATTAGCCAGGACAGCTATCCTTCATTTCTCCAGCTATTTTTTTAAAAATAATGATTAATATAAATTAAGGTTTATAAAAATTCTTTTCTTGGGGCTGGAGCAGCGGCTCAGCGCCGGTTAAGGCGCTTGCCTGGCATGCGCAAGTACACGGGTTCAAACCCCAGCACCACATACACAACTAACTGTCAGAGCAACAAAAGCCATGTGAAAAACTCAATAAAAATTGATTCTCTCTCTCTGTCCTCTCTTAAAAAAAAAATTCCTTTATTACTTTTTTTTTTTTAAGAGAGAGAGAGTGTGTGCACGCATTAATTCATTCATTGTTTTCACCTGGTCTTTGTTTTTCCAACACTTAGTTGTGTATGTGGTGCTGGGGTTTGAACCTGGGTTGTTACACATGCTGGGCAAGTACTCTACCACTGAGCCACCTCTCCAGCTCCTTTTCTTTTTAAAGATTTAAGTATCAATTCTTTTTTTCTTTTCAGGGCTGAGGACCGAACCTTGCGCGTGGCTAGGCAAGCACTCTGCCACTGAGCTAAATCCCCAACCCCTAAGTATCAATTCTTCATCATATGACCAGAGTAGCAAACACTTTTGGTTGCTGCTTTGTGTTTCTGGGTGCTGGGGTTTTGTTGGAGTGTAGCCTTCACCCCCATTTCAACAGCTGCCCTAGAGCGATCTTGCTACTATTTCCATAAGTTCCTTCTGGAAGAACTGCAAAGAGTTAGGATGGGTTGGAATGTGCTAACCACAGGCTGTTCCCTACCTAGTTGTTTGTCTGTACTCAAAATCTGCATAACCCCTGGCAACTCCCTTAGAAGGATTATTGATTCCCTGGCTTCTCCCCTCCTTATAAAAACCCTGTGTGCCTTGATAATAAATGGATTCTGGCTGCTGTCAGCTGCGTGTGGTTGACTTGTTTCCCTGGCTGGGAGGGAAGGGGTCCCCAGACGAGGAGGGGCCCAGTTTCCAGCCATCCGCACTCATCCTTCTCCTGATCGGCTCCCGGGGGACAATCCAGCTCCCCACAGGGTTTAAACCCATACAAACTTTTTGTTCCTCCCCTCCACAGATTACCTTTTCTTTTTTTAAGAGAGAGGGACGGTAAGAGCCAGAGAGAATCAAGTTTTATTTAGTTTTTCACGTGACTTTCATTGCTCTGACACTTAGCTGTGTACGTGGTGCTGGGGTTTGAACCCACGTACTCACACATGCCAGGTAAGTGCCGTAACCACCAAGCCACCGCTTCAGCCTGCCATACAAACCTTTTAAAGTCTATATAAACTTCATGGTATACCAATGTGTGGTATGAACTTATACCTGATAATGTGGTGCTATTGTGTTGTTTAAAATGGTCAGTGGCTAGCCAGGCACCTGGCACATACCAAAAAAGACTAAAATAAAATGGTCAGTGGCCACTGGGTCTGAGTATTTCCTGTTGACTGGTATGAGAACAAGTGTGCCCCCTGGGAAGCCCACTAGCATTATAGGATATAAACTTAAAATTCAAGAGTAATACAGAGAAATAAAGATTATATAACATATATGAACTTCCTAAATCAAGCTAACCTTACAATTCATTATAGAATCTTTGAATTTTCTAATTTAGGACCAGCAGGATCCACAATCTAGTGTGGAACTTGGTTTTATCCCCCTTATCCCCCTGTGAAGCAGGAGACCACCCCTTCCATTACAGGGGTGAGCTCCCACCTGCTTGCCCACCAGAGAACAATGGCTACAGCCTTAGCGTGAAGTCAAGAGATAAAGGTTCCGCTGTTTTATGAAGTCTGCACTACACCTCAGCTACACCACTGGACTGCTATGCTTCCAGCTGTGTGGCAGGAAATGAGATATTAATTTCATACCATTTGAAGGGTAGAAAGCCTCGGGCATACAGAATTACTGTAGCTGCACTGCTCTGATACAGACAACCGCCATGGTTTACCTGGCAATCTCACATTTGTTAACATCAAGTCCTCGCTTGGGCATGTAACCCATCCCTCTCTGAGGCTCCTTGCTGCTGAATGTGTTGAGGTAGTGGACGTATGGGGATTCATCCGTGATCTCAAAGTAGCGAATGCTGCTGTCACCCTACAAGAAATCAGAGACAAGTCTGCGTTTAATGTTAACCGAAACACCTAGCTTAGGAGGATGGCGCTTTCCTCTACCACACCAGCATTCATGGGGACAAGGCTTCAGTGCTGACCTTTTCCTCCTCATAAAGAGGCCTACCTAAAATAGTTTCCTTTCCTCAAAGATTAAGCACTCACTATTGATCAGTCACTACAACGCCCTTTAAAAGGTCTCCTCCATTTCCTTCAAAGGGCTCTCACTTTACTCCTAGAAACCAGGTCAGAGTTAGGGCAAAACTGTCAACATCTCTGCCAAAACTGCATTGCAATCCAATGTCAAAATCAAACAAGGGCCTGGAGCAGTGGCTCAGTGGCATCATGCTTGCCTAGAATGTGCAAGGACCCTGGTTCAAACCCCAGCACCACATATACAATTAAGTGTCAGAGAAATAAATACCAGATGAAAAAATAAATAAAATTGATTCTTTCTCTCCCTCCCTCTCTCTCTTTAAAAAACAGACAAACAAAGGCTGAGCAGAATTGCTGAGCAGTTATTGATTTAAGGTTTCGCTCACTAATCCAGTATAGCTTTGTTCAGACCGGACAGCACTGATAGCAGACAACCACATAACAAAACAAAGCAAAATTTTCTAATCAAGAAACATCAGTTTTCATGAGTTTTTTTTTAAGAGAGAGAGAAAAAAACAAAACAAACAAAAACAAGTGAGAGAGAAAGAGAGAATCAATTTTATGTGTTTTTTCATCTGGCCTTTGTTTCTCCAACAGTTAGTTGTGTATGTGGTGCTGGGGTTCAAACTTGGGTCCTCATGCAAGCCAGGAAAGTGCTCCAATAGCTGAGCACCACTCCAGCCCTTCAAGAGATTCTTAAACTTCAAAAAGTACAACTATCTCACTGCAGCGTATAAAATTCTGCAGTTAACTTTGCTTAGAATGGTCATGTTTTTTGGAGATCTGAGGCCTGTGCTAATCTTGGTATAAATAACTGTTACACACTTACACCAACCTGAACAATGAAGGCAGCCTGGTCTGGGAGAGAGGAGACACACACATACACCAGTATGTGTGAGTGCAAGAAGACAAACAGCTATGCGGTATCTCACCTAACAAGACTCTTAGTTCTCACAGTTTCCATTTGTTTCAATGATTTAAAGCTCTAAAGGAACAGAAAAGAAGTGAAGCACACACTAACCATTTTCTGCATGCCCAAAATAATTTTCCACCTCACATTAATATTAACTGGTAAATGCTCATTTTGTTTGCTTTGATACAGCAACAATTTAGACCTATGTACTTAACAGCTGTTAATATCTGCAGTAAAGTGACTTTCAAGGAAACAGACAAGATCTCAGATTCTAAATAACAGGCCTAAAAAAAATCACAAAGCAGCTCAGAATCACGCTCCATCAACCATGGAAAGGAAACCCTCACTCACAAAGGTGGCTATCTAATGGGTTTGGGGACTACATCAAGAATATCATTTTATTAACAATTTCAACCACAGAAGGTTCTAAGGAATTCAACCTTCAAAAGAATAAGGAATTCTGAGTTTACCATCTGTGCAAGTGAAATAATAACAACGTAAAACTACCAATAGTTTGGCTACATTGAGTCAGAAGGCAAGAGGAAGGTGCTTTGACTTCAGTGTGGCATCTTCTTGTGCGTAATAGTTGTCATCTTCTGAAATTTTTTTGTCAGAGGACAAATCTTCAAGTCGAGGGTTTTAACACTGAACCCCAGGAAGCAGACCCTCCCAGAGAGCCTCAGAGAGTCTTGGAGCTCACATTTACATAGCGCTGCTCTCTTCTACAAGCCAAAGGCATGTGATACTAAGTACGTACATGCTGATCTAGGGTTATCTAAGTTTTCAGCATGAGATGCAACAAACCACTCACAAACCCCTGACAACGTAGGTAGACCTAAGACTCACCAATCACGCAGGACTACTAGGTGAAAACAAACCAGTATGTCCTCTTATCTTTTGTGCTGCTCGGGATGGAACCCAGGGCCTTGCACGTGCTAGGTGATCACTGGACTACATTCCCATCCAAGCATGTCCACTTTGTCTCACTAAAGTGTGAGTGAAGATTTCCCATCAATATTCATCTCAAAACTCTAGTTCAATTCCTGTTTCAGTCGAAAGTACTGAACATAGCATGTTATTGCTACACAATCAACAAGTGACAAATGGTGTGGTCGAGATACCTAAGACATGCCAAAACTATCTGTCCTTATCTCAGCTTAAGGGACACACAAATAAAACAAAAAACTTTAAATGCTGGGGGGCTGGAGCAGTGGCTTGGCAGTTATGGCACTTGCCTGGCAAGCTCGAGGACGCGAGATATCGAATTCCAGCACCACGTACACAACGAAGTGTCAGAGCAACGAAAACCACATAAAAAACTAAATAAAATTGACTCTCTCTCTCTCTCACTGTCCCTCTCTCTTTTAAAAACAAAACAAAACAAAACAGAACTTTAAATGATGGGGCTGGGGATTTAGTTCATTGGTAGAGTGCCTGCCTACCTTTCGTGAGGCCCTGTGTTTGATCCCCAGTTCTACAAAATAAAATAAGTAAATAAATAAATAAATGAGAAAATACATCATCCAATCTTTTCAATCTCCAGAGGATAAGCTTTTCAATTTAATATCAAAATCAAAATCAGTTTACCTTTCCACATAAGTAAATGATGCTGGTGTCAGGATCATAGAAAGGCAGCAAGACTCCATTGCTAGTGTCCATTTCATGAAGAGCTATCGGTTCCTGCATATTTTTCTGAAAACAAAATATATGTATATATGTATTCATTTTTAAAAGACAAATTTATATAATTTTATTATATATTCTTCAATTAAGTGGGCCATTTTCCAAAAATACAAAGTTGGAGCAATGCACATATAATTTTCATACACTTAAATACCAATAGGGATCAAACCCACTGAAAGCTATATTGATTGACAACACATGTCAGTGTGACTCCATGACAAAGATGAGAGCCCCTTTCTGCTTCTTGACCATTTTCTTTTTTAAAAGTACTTTTTCCTTTTTTTAAATAAGTGTATATGTGCTTTGAAAAAGTTAAAAGATACAAAGAACATTGTGGCTGTCTACAGTTTAGTGTTTCTTCTCCATGTCTGCTAGTCGTGAATGCTTCCCAAGCATGACTAATTTGACTTAAACGCTTGATTAAGAGTAGAACTGATTTTCTAAATCTAAAACACTGGATTCTTTGCACATTCTTTATAAAAAATACAGTCAACATAAAACTCCATGGGCGTATCAGGAATGTATTTTTTTTTAAGAGAGAGGGACAGTGAGAGAGAGAGAGAATCAATTTTATTTAGTTTTTCATTTGAATATTTGAATATTTGAATAAGCTATACTGCATGCCTTTACAAAAACACAAATGCTTAATCCTATCATCAAATATATGGAAGAATAACAAGGGGTGATAGGGAGATGGGGAAACGTTGGAACAGATAAACCATGGTACATTCCAAGCATTTATGTCACTGTATCTACTGTATGCATTCCTAAAACACCCATTTTAGGAAAAATATAGGTCCCAGAAAGAGGCGAGGGATCCGGGGACCAGAGGAGGGAGGTTCAGGGGTGTGGTGAGTGGTAGTATATTAACCAAATTGTATTGCTGTATTGTATGCATCTATGAATATGTGACAACAAATCCCACCATTATGTACAACTATAATGCACCAATAAAAAAAGAGAGGGACAGTGAGAGAGAGACTCAATTTTATTTAGTTTTTCATGTGGCTTTTGTTGATCTGACACTTTGTTGTGTATGTGGTGCTGGAATTCGAACTCGCATCCTCACACATGCAGGCAAGTGCCATAACCACTGAGCCACCACTCCAGCCCAAGAATGTACTTTTGAGATACACTTAACCAGTGTCTCTCCAGTGAGGACAAGAACTTCACATCCAACAGACAAGCAGGAGTTTAGAAAACTACACTAAGAATCCTATAGTCATACAGTTACCATCCCAGAGCTCCATGTGGAATAGAGAGAAAGCGCAAGTGAAGGCAAGGAAGAGGTTGGGAAGGTGCCTACCGGATTCCAGAGTGCCAGCTGCCGCTCGCTCATGCGGCTGAACCCGGTGGTAAAGACGTTGCCGTCAGCCAGGAAGATGGCTCTCATGGGCCTGGCTCCCTCATGTGCTTTCTCCTTCTCCTGGGAGTGAAAGCCAAGAGGCACATTAAGCACATTCAAACTGCAAGAAGGAAACCCATACATTGACCCCAACCTCACCCCATGTGTCATCCACATTCTCCTGATCAGAGAGGTCAGTGTTAACCATGACCCATCCCCACGTGAGGAATCAAAGAAATGCTAAGTGATACGCAAGGTCTTTAAGCTAATTAGCAAGCAAGAACTCCAGGATTTGACTCAGAAACCTTCTCCTTCCACGACCTGCTGCCAATCCAAGTCCATGAACTGCAAACAAAACACAAAAGGACTCTGCCAAATGGTTTGGGTTTTTCTCTTCTTTTCTTTCTTTCTTTTTTTTTTTTAAGAGAGACAGAGAGAATCAATTTTTGTTTAGTTTTGCAGGTAGCTTTCGTTGCTCAGACACTCAGTTGTGTACGTGGTGCTGGGGTTTGAACTGGCGTACTCGCACATGCCAGGTAAGCACTGTAACTGCTGAGCCACCGCTCCAGCCCCAATGGTTTATTTTTCAGTGGATTATAACCTAAAGATTGGGGGCAACCTACAATTTCTACCAAGACCACCAGACGTACAGAAGTCTGGTCTGATTAACCCCTTTCTTAACCTCATTTATTTAATGAGAATGTACTAGTATCCACCCTAGGAAGATTCTGGGTAGAGAAAGACTGCACAGGGTTGGTCAAGGCCCTAGTGCTTGATAAGCACTAGCCACAACTGTTACACACTCTTCAGCAGTAATTCTACTAGGGCTGGGGGTGGCGGGGGAGATAGATCCTGGACTAGGACCGGACTTAACTTACTTTGTCAATATGTATGTACGCATGAATATGTAACGATTCCCTCCAGTACGTAAGACTATATCGAACAAATTTTAAAAAGAAGTAATGTCACCAAAACCTAACCATGTCTCAGGAAGGG
The DNA here is from genome assembly GCA_004027875.1 of Aplodontia rufa. Lineage (NCBI taxonomy): Eukaryota > Metazoa > Chordata > Mammalia > Rodentia > Aplodontiidae > Aplodontia > Aplodontia rufa. The sequence goes on along the minus strand of PVKS010014306.1, from coordinate 19,264 downwards.
CCTTGGAGCGTGGCTAAAACGAGACATTCTTGGATTCAACATTTGCCACTGCAACCCTGACTAAAGATCCAAAGGCCCAACTTTCATCAAGTTGTGTGATTTTGCTGAGGAGCAGAAACTAAGATACTGACCTGATGAGACAACCTGCGGCAGCTCTGTAAGGCACTTTAACAATCATTTCTGGAATAGGATGCAGAACCAACTCATCAACAGTCATCCCTAAGCCAAGACCAGGAATGTAGTATGGTCTAGCTGAGCCAGACTTGAAAACTCTTAAGGACTACAGTGAAATGAGAAAAACTGTTTCTTCATGAAAAATGGCCAAGAGAGACGAGTTAAGAAAATGCTGCATGTGGACAAGGGACAGCCAGAAGCCTGGATAAGCCTCTGCTCCTTCACAGTTGGTGCCTGCACTCAGCAAGGGCCCACCAGCCAGTGATGCTATCTGCCTTAAAAGCAAAGAGTTCACTGTCACCAAAGTGCTACAGCCAAGAATACTCACAGCAACAATCTCTTGTTTCCTGGGATCGATTACTCTCACTTTCTTGTCTTTGGAAGCTGTGCAGATCAGACTGCCATTCCGGTTCCAGCTCACATTGTAAATCATGTCTGAATGCATATCGTCCAAGTTTATAAGGGCTTCCCCTGTCCCCACATTCCAGATGATGATGGCATTATCACAGCCTGAAACAAGCAAGGCCCTCAAGGGTTAGAAACACCTGTACAACAGCTGTCTGAGAAAACTAGAAGCACCATGAGGATATAAATAAATGCGTGGAAAAGAAGGTGAAGATAATGGGCTCTACTTACTGGGAGCTAAAAAATGAAAATGACAAAGGTACGCATAAAAGAAATAAATTGTTAAAGGAAAACTGCAGCTTATTAAGTGTGGGTTCATATGAACAGCCAACCAAACAAAAACAAACAACTACACCAAAACAGAGTCCTATTTTTTTCAAAGTTAACTGAACTGGTGGACCCAAATAATTTCAAATTTTCTTCTCTAATAAAATAAGCATCAGGGGCCAGAGCAGTGGCTCACCGGTTGCGGCACTTGCCTGGCATGCGTGAGGACCCGGGTTCAAGACCCAGAATCACATACACAACTAAGTGTCCGAGAAACAAAGGCCTGATGAAAAAGAAATTAATAAAATTAATTCTTTTGGGGCTGGAGTGGTGGCTCAGTAGTTACGGCACCTGCCTGGCATGTGCAACGATGCAGGTTCAAACCCCAGAACCATGTACACAATGAAGTGTTGGAGCAACGAAAACCACACAAAAAGCTAAATAAAACTGATTCTCTCTTTCTCTCTCTAAAAACAAAACAAAACAAAATTTTAAAAAGCATCAAAATAAATACAGCTTGCTTCTTTTCCAAAGGAACTGTGGATGGCAGTTTATTCAAATCAGTGATGCTGAGACATGGAAAATATAATGATGGAAAGGAAACGGCAAGGACTAGATGATATGTTCACAATACATCTCATCTTTTAAAAGGGGAGAAAAGTAGGCCAAGTGTCCTGATCACGGTAAAAAACCCAAGCTGTAATCAAGTAGGCAGGTGGATTCAGAAACTGATTCTCGAAACGGCCTTCAAACCCTCAGCTCATCGACTCCACCCTTCCTTCCTTCCAGGGTCTTGCCACAATCCCCAGAGGCCACTAAAGCAAGGAATCAGCTGGGCATGTTGGTGTAGGCCTGTAATCCCAGAGAGGTGGAGGCAGGAGGATTACAGAGTTGAGGCCAGCCTCAGCAATTTAGCAAGACCCTACCTCAAAAAATAAAAAAGGACTGGCTGGGGATGTAGCTCAGTTATAAAGTATTCCTGGGTTCAATCTTCAGTACTGTCAGTCAGTCAGTCGGTAAATAAATAAATAAAAGCATCAGGTGTTGCTTCCAGAACATTAGTTCAAAGTTAAAATGAAGAAAGAGTATCCTAATGGTGAATTCTTGCCAATAAAGCGACTGTGTAAGTGCTTTAGAAAGGTTATCCACTAATACCTATGATACCTAAGTTACCTAATGGGTAGAAGTAGGAAATTAAAGAAAGAAAAAACAAAACACCTCACAGTGGTATAAAAAGTTGGAGCTAAATTCTGGGATGGAGAGCTGACCTTTGTCTGCATTGCTCTCATAGGCAAACAGGTAACTCCAGCCATGGCAGATAGATCATGTAGTCTTAAAATATGCAAAACACTCCAAACACTGTCCTTCACTTGTAGAAGGGCAATCTGCTGATACCCATGTGTGACCTAGATGAGAAGGGCAGCAGAATTTTCCATGATGGAATTCCACCTCCGGAACTTTTTCCTTTTATCAGATGGAGCAGAGCACTTGCCCAGCATGCACGAGGACGTGAGTTCAAACCCCAGCACCATGTACACAACTAAGTGTCAGAAAAACAAAAACCAGATGAAAAACTAAATAAAACTGATTCTCTCCCTCTCATGTCCCCCCTCTATTTATAGAAAAAAACTATATACATATATTGAAGGGATTTGGGTGCAGTGCTGCACACCTGTAATCCCAGAAGCTTGGGAGGCTGAGGCAGGAGGATCACAAGATCGAAGCCAGCCTCAGCAACTTAGCAGGTCTGTGTCAAAACAAGATATAAAAAGGGCTGGGGAAGTGGCTCAATGGTTAAGTTCCCTGGGCTTAGGCCCTGGTACCAGGGGTGGGGGAAAAATACAGATAGATAGACAGATGGGAGAACATTTAATGGCACATGAAAAGGATTGCAGAGTACCAATAAATGCAAAAAGCAAGTCATGTGTGAGGTGTACAAACCCATCTCTATGTGTAAAATAATAAATAACTTGTCAGTGTACCTCCTCATGGTTTCCTGCTGTTCCGCTTTAAAAAAAACACAGAACACAATCAAAACATATCTGTTGCTCCCTCCACACTACGGGCTGCAAGAAGCACAGGCCAGGGACAAGGAGAGACGGCTTAGCACCTACCTGCACTAAGAAGTACATTGCGGGCTGTCGGGTGCCAGGCCACGATGCCAACTCTCTTCGAGTGGCCTTCTAATATCACCACAGGTTCAGTCAGGGAAAGAGTAAGTCCATTTTCTGGGATCTGCCATACCTGTTGAAAAGGGAAGGAAGATGATCCGCATGAAATCGACCTTCTTTCACCATCGTGTTTACTGTGACTGACCAGTTTGAAGACTTTCTCTGCCTAATTAGGCATTTGAATGAAAGGTAATTCACAATTCATTTTGAAATGACTGCACAGTTATTTTAAAAATGCACAATATTGGGGGCTGGAGCGGTGGCTCGGCAGTTATGGTGCTTACTTTGCATGCACTAGTACTTGGGTTCAAACCCCAGCCCATGTACACAACAAAGTGTCAGAGCAATGAAAGCCATATGAAAAATTAAATAAAGTTTATTCTGTCTTTCTCTCACTGTCCCTCTCTTAAAAATAAAAAAAAAATGTGGACTGGAGCGGTGGCTTGGCGGTTACAGTGCTGGCCTGGCATGCACAAGTACATGGGTTCAAACCCCAGCACCACGTATACAACTAAGTGTAGCAGCAATGAAAGCCATGTGAAAAACTCAATAAAAATTGAGTCTCTCTGTCTCTGTATATCTCTCTCTCTCACTGTCCTTCTCTCTTTAAAAAAAAAAAATGCATGATATTGGGATTGGAGCAGGGGCTCAGGGGTGGAGTGCTTGCCTGGCATGCACGAGGACCTGAGTTCATACCTTCCTCTCCCCCGAAAAAGTATGATATTAAAGATCAGAATATCAATAAGGCCTCTCGCTCATTTAATATTAGTTGGGATTTTTAAAAATTCCTTGTTAAGTTAAAAACTCTCCAGTTAGAAACGTAAAAAAACTGAAATAAAATACAAAGTGATTGAAGCACTCATAAAAAGCAGCACAGGGATGAGTAAAACCCTTCACCACAGCCATGGCTCCTGAGGTAATGGTGCAGTTTTAGAAACATCTTTTCTGTAATTTTACATTTGGAAAATGAAAACATTTGTGACATATTCTATAGACAGCAAATTTAACCAAAGAAAAAGACAGAAAATTGGACTTCCTCAAAATTAAAAGCTTGTGTTTCACTGGACACTACAACAGAAGTGGAAAGACCACCCACAGAACAGGAGAGAATAATCTGAAAATCACACAGCTGATAAGAGGCTCGCATCCAGAGTGCAATGAGAAGTCTTAAAACACAATGTAGGGACAAACAGCCCAATTAAAAAACGGGCAAGGAAACTAAATAGGCATTTCTGCAAGGAAGACACACAAATGGTCCAAATGCAAATGAAAAGATGCCTATTAGTCACAATGAAGCACAAACCAAAGCCGTAAGATGTCACTTTGCTCATATTCCCTAAGATGGCCACAATAAAAAAGACCTAACAAGTGTTGGCAAGGATGTAGAGAATCAGAGCTTTCATACACTGTTGGTGGGAACGTTAAATGGTATCGCCACATTGGAAGTCCCTCAAATGATTACGCAGTTATCATAAGACCCAGCAAAAACAAAAGAAAAAATTTTTTGTAGCAGAGATTGAACCCAGAGGCACTTAAGCACCAAGCTACATCCCCAGCTCTTTATTTTTATTTAAAGAGAGAAGGAGAGAAGGAGAGGGGGAGGGAGGGACAGAAAGAGAATCAATTTTATTCACTTTTCATCTGGCCTTTGTTTCTCTGACGATTGTGTACGTGGTGCTGGGGTCTGAACTCCTGTCCTCGCAAGTGCGGTAATCCCCGAGCCACTGCTCCAGCCCCCTTTGTTGAGACAGGATCTTGTTAATTTGCTTAGGGCCTCACTAAGTTGCTGAGGATAGCTTCAAACTTGCCAGCCTCCTGCCTCAGTCTCCTGAGTCACTGGGATTTTTAGGCATACACTACCAAGTCCAGCTAAGATCCAGTAATTCTACTCCTAGGGATATATCCAAGAGGAATGAAAATATGTCCATGCTAAAATATGCATAAGAATGTTCACAGAAGCATTATGTATAAGGTATGTGAAGCGTTATGTCAAAAGGTAGAAACAGGGACAGGAGTGGTGGCTTGGCAGTTACAGCACTTGCCTAGCATGCGCAAGGTCACCAGTTCAAACCCCAGCACCACATACACAACTGAAATGTCTGAGCAATGAAAGACACATGAAAAACTAAATAAAATTGATTCTTTCTCTCTCACTGTCCCTCTCTCTTTAAAAAAATAAATAAATAAAGGTAGAAACAACCCAAATGTCCATCCACTTATAAATGGCTAAAAAAATGTGACATCCAATCCAATGGAATACCATTTGGCCACAAATAAGAACAACGCCCTGATAAATGCTATGACATACATGAACCTTGAAAACATGCTAAGTGGAATAAGTCAGACACAAAAGGTCACATATGGTAGCATTCTTATATGCAAAAATGTCTGCAAGAGTGAACTAGAGACAGGAAGTAGATTAGTGGTGGCTTCATTTTGGGGGGCAGGAATAAGAGGTGATAACTAAAGGATATCTCTCTGAGATAAGGAAAATAAAATTGTGGCAAAAGTTGTATATATCTGTGAATTTCCTAAAAAAAAAATCACTGAATTGTACACTGCACACTTTAAACTACTGAATTCTGTGTGAACCATATCTCAATAAGGTTGGTTTTCTTTCTTTTCTTTTTTTTTTTCTTATACTTTTGACCAGTGAAGACATGCAGAAGACCCCTGTCATCTGAAGCTGGGGCATCCTGGGCAATGGGAAAAGACAACAGGGACAATATCAACATGGAAGGGATAAGAGACTTTATGTTCAACAACAGTTAAGAAGCAGAAATATCCTCTAAGAAGGGAAGGTCCTAAAATAGGTATGCTGAGTAGCACCGAAAACCCTGTGGAAACAGATGTTAAATAATATTTAAGTTTTTGAAAGGCTGAAGTTTAAAATAATTTTCTTCTTCTATATGAAGATGAAAGTAGTACATTTACTATCACAAAAAGATTTTAAGGAACTACTCATGAAAAACTTATAACCTGCCAGTGAAAACTTATGTTCAACAGTACAATAAGTGAGAAACAATTTCCCCTTGTTGGGATAGTTTAGAAGATAAACAATTGTTAGTTTGCAATTGCTTAGTGGAATGTGGAAATCTGGATTAGATGAATGTTTAAGGTTCAACTCATTTCTGCTATCCTGCAAAAAAATGAGAACAAAGTTTGCCATTCTGAAGAGTGGGAAAAGATTCTGAGTTGAGTGATTCATTCATTACTACAGCTCAATTTTACTCAAGCAAAATATAACCCCTTATGCAAATCATTGCAAAATGAACCTGCCTTTTGAGGGCCCAAGCCTGGTTGTCACCTCATTGCCCCAGAACCCCCCATCATTCCAACTTACAGCCAACAAATGTGATCATGCACAGAAAGTCAAAGCGCAACCTACACTGTGCTCTCCCTCGCCTGGACCACAGCCTCTCCTGCTAGGCAGACTTTGAACTATGCCCCTCTCTCCCCCGGGAGACCTTGGGCCACCAACCACTTCCCCTCCAGTGTTTGTTTTTATCCTGACATACACTCTTTTTATGATTAGCCAAAGAGCCCTGAATTAAATTTACCTATTCAATTTTTTAAAAAATTTGAAAAGAACAAACAGAAAACAATAGCTACTGATCTGATCAAAGCATGAAGGAGCAGAGAAACAAGTATGAAACTTTAGTAACTCCACAGGAAACGCACTGTGCAAGACTGAAATGTGACCCAAGCGCAGAACTGAGTGGTAATACCACCTGCCGTCTGCAGATGGCATCCTAACCGCAGACTCTAGGGACTCTCACTGCCTGCAACACCTCTCCCAGCTCTCTAAATCCTAAGCAAGCATGAAGTGATGGGAGACTCTGGTTGTAATCAGCACTTCCATCCTTAAATATGAGGGCAGAAGCAGAGTTCCTAACAGGACTTCATCTTTTTCTTTCTTTAGTTTCTCCTTTATCCATCTCTTACCTGAACTAAGGAAGTTTTGAAAAACCAAAACACTTAGGTTCCATTATTAACTCACTTTCGGACAATTTAATGGTCCCCTCAACTAGATTTATCCATTTAATACAGGCACCTTACCCATCTTACGACCTCGGTTACACATTCATGCAACCCATTTATTGAGTAGCCACTATGACGTACTTAAACACAGGCCCTCCTCTAACAGGAGTTAATAGTCGAAGAGAGCAGAGGGTTTCTATCAGACTGAAAAGCAGAGGCAGCAAATACAAATGGTGTGACAAAGGCTAGAGGATAGGCTCTGGAGCTCGGCGACCCTGGTTCAAATACTGCCCAGGCCTGGGCAGACAATGTCATCGGACCATCAGTCCCTACACTTTCTAGGGCTGCTTTGGGGATTAAGTGAGTCAAAAAAGCCCTTAGAACAGAACCTGGCTTACTAACAACGCTTCTAAAATGTAGACATGTACAGAGCAGTAATTAACATGGGCCACAGCCAGACTGATGGTACAGATTATGACTCTGCCACATATTGGGGGTGTGACCTTGGCGACACTCTCTACTCTTTCTGGGTTTTATATTTCCTCATCTGTATAAAATGAGATAAGGATGAACTTGCCCTTAGTGGGGTGGTTGAGGGACTAAGTTGGTAACGTGAACCAAACACATTTAGAATAATGCCAGGCCTAAGGCAGACACCCAGGAAGCATCAGCTTTGCTCTTCCCATACTATTCACCAGGAGACCACGTAGTATAACCAATGCTGTGCTGACTTTGGCATAAGCTGAGTGCTGAATGAAAATGCAAGTGTCCCTAGTTAACTTCTTGCTAACCAAGCTTGGTTCACTAAGAAGGTTCCCTGAGGAGATGACCTCTAAGTATGAAAAGGAGTTAAATGAAAAGAAATGAGAAAAGGAGATCAAGTATTTGGTTTCAAAAGAAAACAGTACAGATATGTAAAGCAATTTTCTAAAATGTGTGTGTGCATTTAAACAACATCTCAAAGAGGCTGGCTGAGGGGCTGGTGGGAAGAAGCACCAGAGCCAAAAAGGGAATGCCATAGGCACAGGGACAGCAGGAGGAAGTGACTGAGACAGCTGTGAAACAAAATGAAAAGACAATAGAACCCTGGGGTCTGCTGGTAAACACCGTGGTGCTGCTCTCCACTGCGGACTGTGGAGAGAGCTCTAAGTCAGTCCACACTAAGCACACATCCCCGGGGCTGATGCCCACAAGCCCTACTCACAGGCCTGTCATTACGAGGCTCTCTGCTCTTTTTAGGGTACCTGCTACTTCTGGGGAATGGCCTACCAGTTGGAACTGAGAGTCTTACCTCCTGCAGTTCAGAGACAACAGAACAAAGAGCAGATAGACACTGGGTACAAGTCTAGTCTTACTCATCATCTGGGACACTGGCCTGGGTGTCAGAAGACTCTAGATCCTCCTATCAGAGCTGAGACACTAATTGGCCATGTTAGCATTAAACTGGATTTCACTTCTAGAAGCCTCGATTTCCTTGTTTGATACTGGGGGCAGCACCCACTGTGCTTACAGAGGAGTTACTCCCAGGGTCAAATGAACTAAAACACTCCGTATAGCACTAGCCTAATGGGAAATACCACTAATAGGGAGGAGCACAGGCTTTGAAGCTAGAAAGATCAGGTTCTAGATGTGTCCCTTACAGCTGTGTGACCTTTGATAAAACTGCCATGCTTTGGGCCTGTGTTTCCTGAGTTATAAAATATCTCATATTCCTGCCTTAACTGTCCTACTACAATGATTAAGAACAAGTATGTACATAAAAACCTGGAGCAATGCCTAGCAAAAGAAGTGCCAATTTTATGTTCGTGATCACTCTTCCTGCTGTTACTACATCCTTTAGGACCCCATCTATACTTTTAGGTCTCAACACCAAGATTTCTTGGACCCAGTATTCTTTCAATTAATTCAGCACTGTACTCAACTAACTCATATTCAAGATACCATGCATGTGGAGTCTTTAGTGTATGCACATAAAACAGTGAGGACAGGCCTGGTCTCCGTGTGGCCTGTGGGCTTCTCTCTGCTCCATGGCTACAGGGTGGGTCTCTAATACCAATCAGCTTTCTGGAAAACATGCTGTGAGTAGGAACGAAAACACGTACAAACATCCTCCGCTGTACCCAGAGCGGGCGCCTCAGCACAGTAGGAGTGACAAGTGACTACCTCTCCCACTTCTAAACAAAATGCTGTGTCTTTCTGAAGTTTTATCTTTGGACAACAGATTACTATGGCAATGTTTTGTGTTGTTTTGAAAGAAAGAACAAAAACATAATCAATCTCAAGGGTTCCAGATGAAAAACTGAATCAATCATTGAGAACTCATCCAGGCACATGTCCGGAACTACCGAATCCCTGGCACGATGTTCACATGTGAAAACTCTGCCTGTGGCAAAAGGACAGCTCAAAAGAATAATTCCAGCAAGAAAAAAGAGGAACATTAAGAAACTTGGGCTTCTCTCAAGTAGTAAAGTATAATTGGTCTAATGGTTTTATTTTTCAAGCACAGCAGAAATTTAAAACGTTTCCAGACTCTACTTTCCTATTTTAATCATCCGTCATGAGCTTGCTACTGTTACTGCCATAAAAAGGGCCATTCCCTCAAAAGACCTTTTTTTTTTTTTAAGTTAAGGAAACCAGTTCCAAAGGGAAGATGAAGACGTGATCTTAAGAGACAGGAAGCGGCACGCAGATTAGGGAGCAGCTGCAGAACAGCACAATCCCCTACAAAAACACTTGACCCAGTATTCCTCCAGGGAAGTGTGCAGTGTCAGGACACCCAAACAAACCACAACACTGACGGCTACGCTGGATTTGGGCAAATCAACAACTGAGTGGTGGGTTCTGATCTTCCAAGGTCGTAACATCCACTGGTAAATGGCCCAGACGCAATCTGTACAAATGGAAGTACTAACGCCCTGCCAAGTGACTGAAACGAAGCACATAACATTCATTTCTATTTCAAGGCATAAGGTTTACTGAAGAAATATAATATAGAAGCAAAAATGAGCAAGATTGTTGATTTAATAAGGATAATAAGACTTATTTGGGAGAAGGGGGAAAGTGTTCATTTAAAATTAGTAATTTGGGATCATTCAGGACATAGATATTTAAAACTCAAGGTGGTAAAACCTTTCCCTCACCCGGACTCTAAGAAATAATCATGCAACTCCATCGTCTGAATTGGTCATTTTTTGCATTTGTGTTTGACTGTTACCCCGCAGATAGGGTAATCAACAATATTCACTAAACAAAACCTGGCTGCAATTTGTGGTTGGTTGGTTGGTTTGTTTTTTTTTAAAGATAGAGGGTCGGGGGCTGGATCAGAGGCTCAGTGGTTGGAGTATTTACCTGACATGCGCGAGGACCACAGTTCAAACCCCAGCACCACATACACAACTAAGTGTCAGAGAAACAAAGGCCAGATGGAAAAATAAGTAAAATGGATTCTTTCTCTCTCTCTCACTCTCTCCATATTTCTTAAAAAAAAAAAAAAAGGTGACAAATCAAAATCAAGAAAAAATGAGAACTAAAAGTCACTTTAGAAATGAAGTTTAACCAAGAAAGAACACAAGAGCAGACAAACAGAGCACACACTGCACCTTAAAGAAACAAAAAGTGGTTCTCCCCAGCGCCCAAGACGCTGAAGGAAGGGAGGCTCCGGGCAAGAAGGTGGCCCTGGGCTGGGGTAGTGAAGAAGCAGGTCAAGAGAATGGCAAATCCCCTGCCTGAGGAAAGGTCTTCAAATCTGCACTGGACAGGACATCCAGCCCAAAAGAGAGCCTATGCATTTTGCAAAATGCCCCCACTACATCTGGCTACAGTGGCAAAGGACTATTCTCTATGATAACTGAAAGTGCCCCCTGTGATATGACAGTTCATCCAGGCCTTGGTCTGCCTAGAAGTTACCCATTGCTAAAGCTGTCCCACAGCAGAGGAGACAAATAAACAGAAGAAACAGACCTGGCCTGGGCTGAGAAGAAAGTTGCTAGCAAAAGGATGTTTTGGGACTGGAGCAGTGGCTCAGACCTTGGAGCGCTTGCCTGGCATGCACAAGGACCCAAGTTCAAACCCCAGCACCACATACACAACTAAGTGTCAGAAAAACAAGACCCAGCTAAGAAAATAGAGTTGATTCTCTCTTTCTCTATCCCTCTATTAAAAAAAAAAAAAAAGTCTCCACTAAGAAAACACCTGTTGGGCTGGAGCGGTGACTCTGTGGTTACAGCGCTTGCCTGGCATGTGGGAGGATGCAGGTTCGTACCCCAGCACCACGTACACAATGGAGTATTGGAGCAATGAAAGCCATGTAAGAAACTAAATAAAACTGATTCTTTCTCTCTGTCCCTCTCTCTCTTTAAAATAAACAAACAAACAAAAAAAGCACCTTTTCTTCAAGCAGAGATTAATAACATCAATCACCTTGGTGGAAAACAAGGCTCAATTGGTGGTTACTACACATGATGTGGAGCCATTGAACTAACTAGTAGTTATTTTCCTGCCTGCCCTGTGTCATTAGCAGGGTGTTTCCCAACTACATCATCAAGGGAAAGGCCACACAGGTCCACAGCAAGGCCTATGCCATTGTTGTCTTCATTCAGGTCAATTTGGAAGAAAAAGGAGCTCTGGTTAAGCCTGTGCAAATTATCAGGCCAATTACACAACAGATATGGGATCCACCACCACCACAGAGACAATGTTCCTAGTTCAAAACCTATAACCTGAACTGTCAAGCTAGAAAAGGCAAAGGCTATAGAGCGTGCCACCAAACTGGGTTAAATGTACTATGCTGGATTTTCATTATATAAAAATTCATTATATAAGAATTCTCCAAGAAATAAATAAGAGATAAAAATTTAAAAACAGGGCTGGAGCAGTGGCTCAGTGGTTATGGAGCTTGCCTGGCATGCGCAAGGACCTGGGTTCAAACCCCACGTACACAACTGTCAGAGCAACAAAAACCAGATGAAAAACTAGAAGAACTGAAAATCACTGTTTTGTGATCTGCTAATGAAGTACTGGATCTAAGCATTAAGCACCAATAACCATACAAATAAAAAAGAATGAAACTACTTATCATGTGCTTCCTGGTAGATCCTAGTGGAAGAACCTGACACTAATGATAGCCCAAGGGACTGAACCTGAATCTGACCACAATTTGGGATCCAAATTGTGTTCTTCTGTTCAGACAGAAGAACAAGGTGAACTATACCATATAATCAGTGAAATCCAGACAACTGAAAAGTACAAGTCAAAGGTCAAAGTTCTTCCCAACAATACATTGTAAAAAGAAGGATAGAGAAGGAAACTATAAGTTAAGAAAGACTTAAGACAACATAATATGTTTTTCAAACTAGCCAGACTAATTTACAGAGGTTTAGCAGGTCTAAATAATGTTCTTTTCCCTTAGCAAAGTATGCCTGCATCCATTAAAATGAAGAACTTAGCAAGGCATATCAAACAGAAAAATTCTTTTTAACAGCAGCATATTTCATTAATATGCTTTAGTTACCAATTATAATATCACAGAAGGAGTCATCCTCAGCCAAAAGCCCACAAGGAACAGTGGACAGATGTTTAAATAACAAAGTTCAGAAATTAATTTATTTACACAAAATATTTTTTGTTGTTGTTTTTAAAGACAGAGGGAGGGGCTGGAGCGGTGGCTCAGCGGTTTCGGCGCTTGCCTGGCAAGCACGAGGACCCGGGTTCAAACCTCAGCACCACGTACACAACTGAGTGTTAGAGCAACGAAGCCCATGTGAAAAACTAAATAAAGTTGTTTCTCTCTTTCTCTGTCTCTCTCACTGTCCCTCTCTCTCTTTAAAATAAAATAAAATAAAATAAAGACAGAGGGAGAGGGAGAGAGAGAGAAAGAGAGAGGAAAGACAGAATCAAATTTATTTTTTCATCTGGCCTTTGTTTCTCTGTCACTTAATTGTGTATGTGGTGCTGGGGTTTGAACCCGAGTCCTCGCACATGCCAGGCAAGTACCATAACCGCTGAGCCACTGCTCCAGCTCTACGCAAAATAATTTTAATGAACAAAGCATTCCAAGCAATGTTTCAGTCCACAAACAACAGAGAGGAAAATATGAGTAACACGGCTCTGCAAGCTTGCTACCTGACGTTTGTTACACTCCTTGCAAAATTAGTTAGAGGTGACCTTCACCTCTTTCAAGGGCAGCAGTATTCTCCATCATGCTTTTTTTTTTTTTTTTTAAGAGAGAGAGGGACTGGGGGCTGGAGCCGTGGCTCAGTGGTTACCACGCTTGCCTGGCTTGCGCAAGAACACGGGCTCAAACCCCAGCACCCACATATACAACTAAGTGTCAGAGCAATGAAGGCCATGTGAAAAAACTAAATAAAGTTGATTCTGTCTTTCTCTCTCTCACATTGTCCCTCTCTCTCTCTCTTTTAGAGAGAGGGACAGTAGGAGAGAGAGAAAGAGAGAAATCAATTTTATTTCGTTTTTCATCTGGTTTTCATTACTCCAACACTTCGCTGAGTATGTATGCTGGGGTTCAAACGGCGTTCTTGTACCTGCCAGGCAGTACCGAAACCGCCAAGCCACCACTCCAGCCCCCTCATCATGCTGATGTCTAAACTTTTCACCATATTTTGGGTATTAAAAACTGATCCAAACCTACAATCATATTTTAAGGCTAAAACCATAATAAAGAACAAGAAGCCTTGCATTAAACTGTACCTTCAAGCCAGGTACAGAGGTACACACCTATAGTCCCAGCTACTGGAGAGGCTCAGGCAAGAAGACTGCTTGAGGGCTGGAGCAGTGGTTCAGCGGTCAGAGCGCTTGCTTGACACGCATAAGGACCTAGGTTCAAACCCCAAGACCACATACACAACTAAGTGTTGGGGAAATAAAAAAACAGATCAATAAAATTGATTCTCTTTCTTGCTCTCTTTAAAAAAAAAGAAAAAGAAAAAAAGAGGGTTGCTTGAGCCCAGGAGTTCTGGGCCAGCCTGGACAATATATCAAGAACCCGTTTCAACAAAGCAAAACAAAAAACAGTGTCCCAAAGCTTGGCTGCATACATAACTTAGTTTTTTGGAATCCAAGTGAAGGAATGTGAAAAACTTTCAAGTGTTTTGTTTATCTGTGTATCTTTATGGAAAAGACTTTTTATTTAAAGCAGGGCCCACCAAACAGAAAACACCTTCCTTCCAACATTAGCTTGGAAATAAGCACTTGCTAACACTCTGACTCAACACCTGCTACATATCCCATTTTATCTGCACAACCTTTGGCATTTCACCACACTGTAACACACAAGTTTGTGTGCGTAGGTTTTTTCTTTTTGGTGTGGGAGGGGTGAGGGGTCATATAGTCAAAAGACACTCACAGAATATTTAGAAAGTCATTTTACTTTCCCAAATATGTTCCTATAGATCACATGTCAACTGTCAATAAGTATGTACATATATACACTCACAGCCACAAAAACAAAGACGATATAACACAACCTTATCTACAGATAAGCTTTAATGTAGCTAAATCCCTGTATAATACAACGAACAGTCAAAACTGCTATGATTTTCTGCTTTTTAAGCCTCTACATACATACACAAACAAAAAACACATATGAGAGCAGTGAATCTCACCAACTGGTGTCAAGCAACACACTGGAAGCTTACCATAACTGTGCAGTCCTCTGAACCACTGGCAATGACCTGATCATTGTGCGGGCACCAGTCTATATCCAGCACTGGTCCTGTGTGGCCACATACTGTAGGGTAGGATTTGTCGATTCGACCAGTCTGAAAGGAGAGAGAAGCAAATCTATTATGTAACATCAACATCATGGAGCTTATATGCTTTCTCAGGCCTATTTCTTCTTTATTAATTCTACCCAAAACTCTCAGCTGTCTATGTGATGACATTCACACATGTTAACACCAACTAGTAAGATGGGTCAGCTTTCACTACAGACAGAGCAACTACCAAGGATACTCATTAAATTGCAAGGATCCAGATTTCTAGAAACAAAAAGATTTTATTTGCACTAATAAACCTAGCACAGAGAATTCATAAGTCTTTTTGCCAAAATATAATTCTACAATAGCCAAGCTATAAATTATAGACGTTTCTCCTGGGGGAACCTTGATGTTATTTAAAATGTGAAACATAAGAACTCTTAATACCCCTGGATAACTAAGTATATATTCATTTGTTCTTGAATGTTTGATAATGTTTCCCCCACAATTCCCCCACATATTCTAATAGAAAAAAATCTAATAAAAAAAAAGAATTTTTCTAACTTTGAAAAAAAAAGAACTCAATACAATGAGATAATATCTTTGAATATACAAATTAACAGTTTTGGAAATGACTGGTATTATTAAAATAAAAAAAAATTTAAAGCTTTAGTTAAGTGTGTGTATGTGTGTGTATGTATGTGTGTGTATGTGTGTATGTGTGTATGTATGTGTGTGTATGCGTGTGTATGCATGTGTGTGTGTGTGTATGCTTTGTTTGGTAGAAGTGGGAACTGAACCCAAGACATTATACATGGTAAGAAGCACTCTACCACTGAGCTATATCTCCAGCCCTTTGTATTTTATTTTGAGACAGGGTCTTGCTTGAATTAATTTACAATCCCCTTGCCTCAGCCTCCCAGGTGGCTGGAATTACAGATGTGTGCCACCACCCGCAGTTTAAAGGGAATATATTTAATGCCTCTATCTCCCCATTGTCTTAACCAACAGAAATGCCAGTTAAACAATCAAACATAACTTAGATTAACCCCATTCTCCAGTTTCACATCTCTTCAAAAAGTGTTTGCCAGGGGCTGGAGCAGTGGCTCACTGGTTATGGCACTTGCCTGGCATGCAGAAGGACCCGGGTTCAAACCACAGCACCACATACAACAATGAAGTGTTGGAACAACAAAAGCCATATGAAAAATCAAATAAAATTGATTCCTTCTCTCTTAAAAAAAAAAAAAGTGTTTGCCAGGTATGGTGGTGCATTCTATAACCCCAGCAGCTCAGGAGCTGGGGCAGGAGGATCAGAAGTTTGAGGTCAACCTCAGCAACTTAGCAAGACCCTTTCTCAAACAAAAAGTATTAAAAAGGATTGGGGATTTGGCTCAGTGGTTAAGCATCTCTGGGTTCAACCCCTGATACAAAAAAAAAAAAAAAAAAGAATATGATTAGTGCTGATTACAGTCACCACAATTTTCTCATTTTATACATTTGAATCTAACGAGCTAACCAGGTTGTCTTATCAGGCCAATACAGCACGTGCAGGAAAGCTATTTCTTTTTTCAACAGGTTAGTGCTATTCCGTGCTGAGGATGTACATGCTCCAAGAGCAGGTGCACAAAAGGGAATCCATGCAATGTTTAACTGAACCAATTTGTTATTGTCGCTCTCTTGTTACAGCAAACTGTTCCAACACTGGGGAAGGCTTCTTGGCAAATTTACAAGCTCAGTGAACTGCATGACTTCTTCAACTTGACTCAAGTGTGGGAATCTCCAGAGAAGTAATGTGCTAAAGTGCCAAGATCACATGCTCTGGAGTGAGACCTGGTTTGAAACCTGGTTTCAAATCCAGACTCTACTACTTAAACAGTAGCTGACCTTAAGCCAGTCAAATAATCCCTCTCAGTTCCAGTTCATCATCTGTAGAACAGGTAACAATAACACTTAACTCCAGGATTATGGTAAGGATTAAATGAGAACATATTTAGGTATATCATAGCTCAGTGTTATAATTATCTATGTAAAATACATTTAAAAATTAATTACAGTACCTGGATTATAATAAAATCAATAAGAAACTGACACTGATTATTAGTTCATCTAATTTATATTGCTCCAACATTAAGAATTAATGGAGGGGGGCTGGAGCAGTGGCTTGGCAGTTAAGGTACTTGCCTGGCATGCACAGGATGTGGGTTCGAACCCCAGCACCACGTACACAAAAAGGTGTTGAAGCAACAAAAGTTACATGAAAAACTAAATAAAATTGATTCTTTCTCACTGTCTCTCTCTCACTGTCACACTCTCTTAAATAAAAAAAAAAAGAATTAATGGAGGACTGAAGCGGTGGTTTGGCAGTTACCATGCTTGGCATGTGCAAGGACATGAGTTCAAACCCCAGCACCACATACACAACAAAGTGTTGGAGAACTAATGGATATGTACTATTTATGAACTTTTATGGGCCAGACACTGATGAATGATGGAGGTGTAGACATGAACAGGGCAGTCCTATCCTAGCTGAGCATGGAGTCCAATGAGAAACAGACATTTAAATAGGCAATTATACTGGAGCACAAGACGTGGTCCACGTAGACAGGCATGGGGCAGAGAAACATCAGACATTCAACTAGGCTTGTGGGGGCAGGGGCAGTCTTGGGAAGATTTTCTGCTGAGAAAGGGCAATTTCTTTTCTCTCCTTTCTTTTTTAAGAGAGAGGGACAGTGAGATAGATGGGGGGAGATGAAAGAGAATCAATTTCGTTTAGTTTCCCACATAGCCCTCATTATTCCAACACCTCAGTGTGCATGTGGTGCTGAGATTCGAACCCACGTCCCCGCACATGCCAGGCAACCGCCACAACCACTGAGCCACTGAAAGGGCAATTTCTAAGCTGAGACAGGATTAAATGAGACAGACTGAAGGCCTAGGTTTCTTCACATCTTCCTTTCCCTTGCAAAACTCACTAAACTCAAGAGCTAGGGATGTAGCTCAGAGCAGAGCAATTGTCTAGCATGCTCAGGGACCTGAATTCAATCCCCAGCATCACCACCACCAAAAAGAGGAGCCATCTGGGCCATTTACAGACAGCAAAGCAGAAAGAGTTGAGAACCAGACTGCCCAGGCTAGAATCATGTCTCTGTTGTTCTCTAGCTGTGAGTTTTGGGCCAACTTACTCTAGCTTTCAAGCTCAGTTTCTCATCTATAATACCAGTATGTT
The DNA here is from genome assembly GCA_004027875.1 of Aplodontia rufa. Classification (NCBI taxonomy): domain Eukaryota; kingdom Metazoa; phylum Chordata; class Mammalia; order Rodentia; family Aplodontiidae; genus Aplodontia; species Aplodontia rufa. The sequence continues at coordinate 1,325 of PVKS010014306.1, read as the reverse complement.
AATAGTTCGTTCTTGAGCAATGAAAACGATGTGAAAAACTAAATAAAATTGACTTAAAAGAGAGAGAGAATAAAAGAGAAAAGAGAGAATCAATTTTATTTATTTTTCCATCTGGCCTTCATTTCTCCAACACTTAGCATATGGTCCTGGGGTCTGAACCCATGTCTTCATGCATGCCAGGCAAGCACTCACTGCTCCAGCCCGAGAGTTCATTCTTAAGAGTTGATGAGAGAACTAAATGAGACAACCAAAGTGAAGCTTATGTTACTGTTCCACCACTTGAAGTGCTCAAGAAATGCTCTCCAAAATTTAACAAACACTGGAATCCACTCTACCACATCTAGGATCATGTCCCTCCTTAAAGAACAGCTACTAAGCACTTAAGCCAGGTGGCTTTACTAATTTCTCTTATTGTATCCCCATAAAAACCATGAGAGGGTTATTTCACTTGCACCCCTGGTAATGTCCTATGCTTAAGCTAGTGGTAATATGTTTATAGGGGTATTCATTCTAGTTATATAATTATTTAATAATTACAGAAATTATCTTAAGTATAGAAATCATTAATCTTTTGAATGTATATTTCATAATTTTAAACATTCAAAATGACAAAGGCTGAATAATGTCTGAATGATTGTGGAAAATTCTGAAAAGCAAATACAAAACCAAAGAAACAGGAAATCTCTCAAATGCTAAGAAGTTCCAATGTTCAAGGACGCAAACCAGAAAAAAGGACTGGGATACCAAACCAGCAGTGAGGGGAAATCGGTCAATATGGTCAATACAAACAGATAAATCATCTAAACCAGTGACAACAATGACAGTTGGAGCACAGATTAAAAATAAGGCATATAAAGTGGAAAGGTGTGTGTTCAGAGTCAAAAGACTTCAGGGTCCTTCTAAAGAAAAGCAGGAAAACTGAATAGTATTAGACTGTAGTCATATAACCACGTTAAAATTAAGGGTAAACACTAAAAAGAAAAAGAATGTGTAACTTCCAAAAAGCATGCAGGAGGAAGGGAGATGGCAGGAACATAAAAACTTTCCAATCCAATAGATGAAATAAAAAAGAAAAAAATGGGGTGGGTGGAGCATGAAAACTAGAAAACACAAAATCAAATGATGGAAACAGAACCAGCTCTAAATCATGACTGTGGCAAATACAAGTAAGTCTCCAAGGTTAGATTAAATCCAGCTCCAAGCTATAAGGTAAATCTAGCACTGGGGACATAGCTCAGTGGTAGGTAGTGTCCTGCCTAGTATATTTAGCTGGGTTCCATCCCCAACACCCAAAAAAAAAAAAAAAAAAAAAAAAAAAAAAAAAA
>PVKS010014305.1:0-39554 GCA_004027875.1 Aplodontia rufa | reverse complement strand
TTCTTGGTGAACTGTCCCTTTTAATAAGATAAAGTGTCCCTCTTTGCCCTTTCTGTTTAATTTTAGTTGAAAATTGATTTTATCAGTAATTAGAATCGCCACGCCAGCTTGCTTTTTTGGGCTGCAGGCCTGGTAGACATTTTGTCATCCTCTCACTTTCAGCCTGTGTCTATTTTTGAGTGTCAAATGTGTCTCTTGTAGGCAACATATTGTTGGATTTTGTTTTTTGATCCAGTGGGTCAGTCTGTGTCTTTTAATTGGTGCATTGAGACCATTCACATTCAAGGATAGAATAGATATGGGAGGCTGATTCACAGACTTTGTATCTATTACAGAATTTTGAGTCATCTTGGAAGTCAGCTTTTGTATAGTATGATTATTGACTCACCCTTGTTTAAGGATTTATCATATTATTGGCATTATCTTCTAAATGGAGAACATCTTTGAGAATGCTCTGTAGAGCAGGATTAGTGTTCACGTATCTTGCAAGCATGAGTTTATCATTAAAGTATTTAATTTTCCCTTTGCATTTGAAGCTGAGTTTTGCCAGATATATTATCTTTGATTGAAAGTTGTTATTTTTTAACACTTGAAAGATATTTTTCCAAGCTCTTCTAGCCTTCATTGTTTGTTCTGAAAAATCCATGCTGATCCGAATAGGTTTGCCTCTGAATGGATTTGGGGCTTTCCTCTATCAGCTTTTAGAATACTCTCTTTAATTTCTCTGTTATTCAATTTGTAAATGATATGTCTTGGTAAGTTTCTCCTCTGATTAGGTCGATTTGGTGTTCTACAAGCATCTTGGATGTGGTATTCCGGATCAATAGCAAAATGAGGGAAGTTCTCACTTATGATTTTGCTTACAAGTTTCCTGAATCCCCTTGTTTGCTGTTCAGAGTTTTCCTCCAGGCCAATGATTCTCATATTATTACGCCTCATCTCATCAAATATTATTTGGAAGTACTGATTATGTAAAATAAACTGTTTATCTTGTTTTTCATCTTTGATTTCTACATTGTTTAGGCGATCCTCATTGTCCGATACTCGTTCTTCAAGCGCTGAAGTTCTATTTTCAGTGGAGTTTACTATGGTGTTTGTGTCTTCCAGTGAAGATTTGAATTGATTAACCGTGTTTTTCAATCCAGATAGCTCTGCTACATCTTTTTTCAGAATGTCAATATCCTTGTACAGCTGATCTTTCATCTCCTGGAATTGATCCTTAATTTCTCTCTAGAATTTGTCTCTCATCTGTTGAAATTGCTCTTTGATCTCTTTCCTTATTTCCTCTCTCAACTCTTTGATTGCATTACTAATCATAATGCTGACACAATGTCTTTGGTTTTCATCTAGGGCCCCGGCTATGAGGTCCTTAGGTGGCGAGCTCTGGGTTTGAGGAGAGCTATTTCCCCTATTCCTCATTTTCTGAGTCAGAGAGCTTGTCTTTTATTTCAGCCTTGTTACTCTTGTTGGAGTAATTGGAGCTTCTTATGACTTTGCTTCATTGTGAAGAGGAGCTATTTGGTCAATATAGACCTAAAGATGCCAGACAGTTCTGTGAGAATTTGAGAGGCTACAGGTGCAAATACTAGTCCATTTCAACTAAAACAGATGAGCTGATGATTAGCACCAATACTGGCAGCTTTCTTTGAGAGAACGCTCACTGTCTAGTACCATACCAAGCAAGTAGCCATTTTGAAGCATGTCAATTTCATCAGGTATTAGGGTCTCTCTGAAATTGGGGAGAAGGATTGACTAGGAAGTCAAGGAAGTGAATTGGGGAAGTATAAAACCACACCTGTTATAGAGTATAGGGGAACTAGGGATTAGTGGGGAGTAGGTTATTCTATTAGGACTAAGGAAAACATAGGACTGGGGTTGTGGTAGGGTAAAGACTTGGGGTGAGAATGAAAGAAAGATGCTTAAATTTAGGGATTGCCAGAGTACAGTGGAGAAAGAAGCTCGCAGTAGGGTTCAATAAGACCTAAAGAAATAAGAGTAAATCACCAATACATACACACAGATAAGTATTTACATCCACCGACACCAAAATTCAGTATCAATCATAAGGCAAGAAAGGAGCAGAGGAAAAAGAAGGAAAAGAAAAAAACTCCCCAAAACCCACAATAATTTTAAAAATTTAAAAATATTATTTTCCAGCCGGATTCCCATTAAAAAAAATTAAAAAATTAAAAAAAATAATAATGAAAGAAAAAAATGAAGAAATGAAAAAGAAAAAAAAAAACCCACACAAAACCAGTTGATACAGTTCTGAGATTTTCTGGCCCTTAGATCAGGAGGTATGTATCATGGGGTGATGGAATCAAATCCGACATCAAGCTGAGGATTCTTTGGAGTTGAGCTTGTTTTGGGAGAAGCAGATTGGTTGAGTCTGGTGGCCTGGATTTTCTTAGAGGATCTCCTCAAAATTTTCTATTGCAAAGGGGTATTCAGCTCTCCCTGGGCTGTAATCCTGAGATGATTGCTTTCTGCCAATCCACACTCTAAATACTTCTTGGACCTGGGGCTCAGAAGTTGTAGAAATTTGAGTTGATCCTATTGTAGATGCATGGGTCTCTGACTGATCCAAGGAGAGTAGCTAGCCTGAGACTCGCTTCCTCAGGATCACTGGTGACCCACTCTGGGTGTCTTGTGATCTTCAGAAGTCCCAAGAGCTGCTCTGTGGGGTTGATTGAAACCCTCAGAAAATGGACCAGATCGTGCCAGTGCTTATGAGATTCTCCGTTGCAAGCACTAGGAGGCGCCCTGCTAGAGAGGTCCAGGAGTATGCAGCCTTGGGTATGCAAAGAGCTCAGATGGTAAGGGGAAGCCCGTGCTGCCCCATATATTCAAAGCTTCCTGAGACAGATTTCAAGGAGAGGCTAAAGCAGGGGATCCCCTATAGAGGGATGCTCCCTGCTGTAGCAAGCTCTGTTCACAGGCTCCTCCTATTTGGGTGGGAAGTGGGATGGACCAAAGGGCAGAAGGTCACCAACTGAGAGGTTTGGGAGCTGGAGAGGTGAATTGCAATTTGCTACAGCCCCCAGGGCAGATGGCCAGTTGGTGGGGGAGCGATAACTTCTGTTTCTGGTCCCAGGGACTGAGGCCTCGAAATACTGCTAGGTGACCCTGCAGCACCCTCAAGGACACACCCCGCCCTCAGGGACACATCACAATGGCGACCGGCTGCAGCACAAACAGCTACGAGTTCACTAATGTGAGGAATTAATTCCCAGCACTTTATGCAAGATTAGGTAAATTACAAGCAGTCAGATCAGGAAGTTCGCAGCCGGCCAGGTTAGAGGATGTGGTTAGGAAGCTCGCTCCTTTGCTCCGTTTTAGATTCTGGTTTTCTGACCTTGGCGGCTGAGACCCCAAGAGTGTTTTTTGCTGAGCAGCCAGCCCCGCCCTCAGGAAAACGTCACAATCGGGCGCCGGCTGCTGCCGCTCTCAGGAAGAGCTGTAAGTTCGCTAATGTGAGCAATTAATTCCCAAACTTAATCTCAAGTTCATGGAAATGAAGAGCAGTCAGACCAGGGAGTTCGAGGACCGTTTAGGGTGTTTGATTAGGAAACTTGCTCTGTTTCCTCCCTTTCGGGGAAGCTCCCCTCCCCCCAGGTGTGGGGCCAGTCACATGGGTGCCACAAACTTCCTCCTTTATTTTCGTTAATGCTCCACACTATTCCTTTGGAGTTAAAAAATTAGCAGGGGGTAATGTTCGCCCATACTGGGAGCTTCATCCTACCATGGGAATCCGCGTGCAGACTTGCATCGTGAGGTAACTCTCAGGAGCGTCTCGGAGTCACTGCTGCTGGGGCGGCTGCCATCTTCTATCTCCCCCAGGGTCTCACTTTGACTTAGACTTTTCCTCAAATTCCTTTGTCATTCAAGGAATTGCCTAGGTTTTACAATGAGTATCAGGACTCACCCCAGAGATTGCTGGTACTCCAGGCTGTCCTAAGAATTACAGTGATGCTCGCATATTCTATAGGAATTTAGTGGAGCTCAGAAGGTCCCCCATGGTTTCTGTGTGTCCTAATGTCTTCAGTAGATTCTCAGTAGGGTTCAGGGCCTTGCTTGGGGTCTACATATTGGGTTTGGTGACATTCCCATTGTGTCACTGGGACTCAAGATTTTCCCAGGTTACCAATGAACTCTTGGGTTTCCCACACATTTCCATGGTGCACTGTGCCTTCCAGAGAATTTCCATGGAACACAGAATTGTACACACAAGTTTGGTGGAGCTCAGATTCCTTTGGATTGTTTCCTTGAGGCAAAGTTCTTTCAGTGTGTCAGCGTGTTTCTCAGCATTCTGTGGATCCACAGTGGTGCTCAGGGCCTTCCTGCTGGTTGTGGTTGTCTCATTGCCTTCCTCAATCTGCCACTTTTGCTCAAGATCATTCCCAACATGTCAGTAACATTCAGGATGTTCTCAAGGTTCTCAATGTGGCACACAACATTCCTCAGGTGATGGTGAATCTCATGCCATCCTAAGGTCTCAGTTTTATTCAGGAATAATACAGGGTTTCAGTGTGGTTTAATATCATGCACAGAAATTCCTTGGGCCTCAGAATAATCCCCCCCCCAAATTACTGAATTTAGCATCTTTGCCTGGGCCTGACCATGGCTGAAGGCCTTCACTAATGACCTATTTGTGTCCATGGCATTTTCTGATATTAAAATAAATTTCAGGAATTTTCCTAGTGACTTCCTGCATCTCAGGACTACTGCTGGTCATAAATGGTTCTTGTGGTTTTCTGAAGGTGTAGATGATTCTCATGACCTTCTTCAATTTTTTGTGCTGCTCAGTAGTGTTTGAAGTATCTCAGTTGGGCTTAGATAATTCCCCTAGTCTTCAGTGGGGCTGAGTGCTTTTACAAGAATCTTAGTGTACTTAAGGGCCTTCATTTGGCTCTAATTGGGATCCAGGACATTGCTCATTGTCTCATTGTTAATCAGGGCATTTACAGGTCATCTGTGGGGCTTGTGGCTTTTCCAAAGCTTTCAGGTGGTCTTGGGACCATCCCTAGCCTCTCAAATGAACTCAGGACCTTCTGCAAGGTCAATCACAATCAGGATTTTCCCAATTCTTAGTGATCTCTGTGCCTGCACAAGATACACAGGGGGATTCCAGGCTATTCCCAGAGTCTCAGTGGAGCTCACAAACTTCCCCAAGTAAATTCAGAGTTCAGACACTCGGCCAGCTTCTAGTGAATCCCACATGTTAAGCCAGGTGTGAGCTTTATTCAGGGCCATCCTCATTGTCCTAGTATTACTCAGGGCTTTAGCCATTGTCTCAATGCACCGAAGGGCATTTTCTAGAATATCATCCAGTTCAGGAATTTTCCCAGGTTATAAGTGTGGCTCAAGTTTATATCCAAAATTTCACTGTGCTTGGAATGTCCACATGATCTTATTGGAGCTCAGAATCCTTCCAAGTGTTTCTGTGCATGTAAAGAACTTCATTGGAATCTCAGCCCAGTTCATGGCCATCACCCTAATCTACATAGATTAAAGGGATTTCCCAGTGTCTCTTTTCAACTCAGACATTTCCAGGTCATTATAGTGGGTTTTGGGGCCTTGCCAATATTTCAGTGTTGCTCAGGGTCATACCTAGTGTCATAATGTTGCTCAGGGTCTTTCCCAGCATCTCAGTTGGGTTCAGGGACTTTGCCAAAATTTCAGTGGGACTTTAGGTTGTCCAGCAGATCTTAATTGGGCTCCCATTCTTCCCTAGTGTTTCTGTGACTATAAAGGTTCTCACTAGGGTGTTGATGGGATTGGTGGCCTTAACTGTTTTGTAGTTGTGTTCAAGGCCTTTTCCATGTCTCATTGGGTTTCAGGGCTTATCCACTTCATCAGTGGGGCTCATGGTTTTCCCAAGCTTCACAGAATTTCTTCAGAGACTTCTTCAGGGTTTCACTTTTGCTTATGTTCTTGCCCAAATTCCCTTAGCATTCACAGCATTGCCAGGTTTTCAATGGGTTTCCAGACTCCCTTCAGAGTATAATTAGTGTCCTGGGCTTTCCCAATATTTGCAATGATGTTTGCCTATTCTGTATGAATTTAGTCAAGCTTAAATGCTTTCTCTTGGCTTCTGTGTGTCTACAGGTCTTCACTATCTTCTCAGTGGGGTTCAGGGCCTTGTTTGGGGTCTTTTATTGGGTTTGGTGTCATTCCCAGTGTGTCTATGGTCCTTAAGGTGTTTCCAGGTAACCAATGGGATTCTTGACCCTCCTACAGATTTCTGTGGTGCTTGTGGTTTCCACAGAATTTCAGTTGGACTTGTAATTGTCCATATAACTTTGGTGGAGCTAAGATTCATTTGGAGTGTTTCTTTCAGGCTATATTCTTTTATTGTTAATTTGTTCTACATTGTCTTACATAATGGAGGGAATTATTGTTACATATTCATGCATACATGGATATTGACAAAGTAATTTAAGGCTGATCATATTCTAGAATTTCCCTCCTTCATCCAAACCCCGATCTCATGTTTTCTCTGTAATGCTCCAATGCTATAGATAGAAATGACCATATACATGTATATTAATATCTGAAATTTCCAAATTTCTCTGCCTGTCTATGTAGTTTGACTTCTCATGGGTTTCTAGTGTTCCTAGCCATATCAATAACCCTCCCTTTTCCTTCCTCCCTACCCTGCCTCCCTCCATTCCCCCCACCATAATTGTGTTCCCATAGATTATGTGAAATTTCAACTTAGCTAACTTTCACACTATCTTGTGTTTTACTCTAGCTTCCACATATCAGAGAAAACATTTGCCTCTTATGTTTCTGTTTTTGATTTGCTTTTCTCTGATTGCTAGTGACATAGAACATTTTCTCATATATTTATTGACTTTTGGACTTCCTCTGATGAGAAGTTTCTGTTTGGTTCCACAGCCCATTTATTGATTGGATTGTTTGAGTTTTTGGTGTTCAGTTTTTTGAGGTCTTTGTATATTCTGGATATGAGGCCCCTGTTGGAGTTGTAGCAGGCAATGATTTTCTCCCATTCTGTAGGTTCTCTCTTAATACATTTGACTTATTCTTTAGATGTATAGAAGCTTTTTAGTTTAATAGGATTCTACCATTGATTTTTGGCTTTAATTCTTGCACTATGGGAGTTTTTTTTTTAAGGAAGAAGGTGCCTACACCAATGTGGTGGACTGTTGATCTGATGTTTTCTTATATAATTGTATAGTTGATGGTTTAATTCCTAATTATTTGATCCATTTCAATCTGATTTTTGTGCAGGGTAAATGATGGGTATCTAACTTCGATTGTGTGCATAAGGCTGCCCAGTTTGTGCAGTGCCATTTGCTGATCAGGCTGCAGCTCCTCCAGGCTATACTTTGTCCCCTTTGTCAAATATCAGATGCTTAAAGACTTGTGGGTGTGCTTTAGTGTCTTTTATCCTGTTCCATTGGTCTTCATGTCTGTTTTTAAATGAATACCATGCTGTTTTTGTTTTGTTTTTTTACTATAGCCCTACAGTATAATTTCAGGTCAGATATTGTGGCACCTCCTGCTTCCTCTTTTTTGCTTAGTAATGTTTTGGCTATTCTAGGTTTCTGTTATTTCAAATGAATTTGAGATTTGCTTTTTCCATATTCCTGAAGAATGTCATTGGTATCTTTTATGGGGATTGTATTGAATCTGTACAGGTCTTTTGGCAGAATGGCCATTTTAATTATATTGATTCTGCCTAACCATAGGCAGAATGCAATATTTTTCCATCTTCTCTAGTCTTCTTCAGTTTCTTTTTTTAAATGCTTGATAGTTTTCACCGTAGAGGTCTTTTACATCCTTTGTTAGATTAATGCCCAAGTATTTTATTCTTTTTGAGGTTGTTGTGAATGGGACGGATTTCCTGATTTCTTCTTTGGCAGAATTGCTGCTTAAGTATAGAAAAGCTATTGATTTCTGGATGTTGATTTTGTAATCAGCCACTTTGCTAAATTCATTTATAAGCTGTAGTGGTCTTCTGATAGAGTTTTTTGGGTCTGCTATGTATAGGATTATGTCATGAGCAAATAGAGATAGCTTGACTTCCTCTTTTCCTATTTGAATTCCTTTGATTTCCTTCTCTTGTCTGATAGCTCTGTAGGGTTTTGAGGACTATATTGAATAAGAGTGGTGAAAGTGGATAGCCTTGTCTTGTTCCTGAATTTAGTGGGAATGCTTTCAGTTTTCTCCGTTACATATAATGTTGGCTATGTGTTTGTCATAAATGGCTCTTATTAAATGAATGCATCTTCCTTTGATTCCTATATTCTCCAGAGTTTTAATCATAAATGGGTGTTGGATTTTATGAAAGGCCTTTTCTGCATCAATTGAGATGATCATATGATTTTTGTTTTTAATACTGTGTAAGTGGTGTATTACATTTATAGATTTGTACATGTTAAAGCAGCCTTGTGTTCCTGGAATGCAACCCGCTTGATCATGTTGTATTATCTTTTTGATGTGTTTTTGGATGCACTTTGCTAGAATCTTATTAAGAATTTTTGAGTCTATGTTCATCAGGCAAATTGGTCTGTATTTTATTTTTCGTTATGTGTCATTGTTGGGTTTTGTAATCAGGTTTATATTTGCCTTGTAAAAAGAACTTGGGAAGGTTCTGTCCCTTTCAGTTTCATGGAAAGCTTACCAATGAGAGGTGTTAATTCTTTCGTGAAGGTCTAGTAGAAGTCTGGTGAGAATCCATCAGGTCCTAGGCTTTTCTTTTTTGGAAGGCCTTTAATTACCATTTTAATTTTGCTACCTGAGATTGGTTTATTTAGATTTTCAATGTCCTCCTGTGTTAATTGGAGGTGTCATATGTGGGTAGGTATTTGCCCATGTCTTCCAGATTATCAAACTTGGAAGAGTTCAGTTTTTCAAAATAAGTTCTGATAATCCTCTGGATTCCAGTTGAGTCAGTGGTGATGTCTCCATTTTATTCTTTGATTTTGTTGATTTGTCACACTTCATTCTTCCTTTTGGCAAGATTGGCTAGGGGGTCTGTCAATTTTATTAAATTTTTCAAAGAATCAAATCTTTATTTTGTTGTTTCTTTTTATTGTTTTTTTTGTTGTTGTTGTTCTCAATTTCATTGATTTCAGCTCTGATCTTGGTTATTTCCTACCTTTTGTTGGATTTGGGATTGGATTGTTTCTCTTTTCATAGGGATTGAATTGGAGCATAAGTTTATTTATTTAGTCTCTCACCTGATTTTGATGAAGGTACTCTTCAGAATGCTTTCATACTGTCCCAGAAATTTTGATATGTTGTGACATAATTCTCATTTATTTCTAAGAATTTCTTGTTTTCTGTTCTCATTTCTTCTTTGATCCATTCTTCATGTAAGAGGGTATTACTCAATCTCCAAGTATTTATATACTTTCTACAGTTTTTCTTGCTGTTAATTGTGAAGGTCTGTTGTGGTCTGACAGGATACGTTTATAGAATATTGCATCGCAAATCAGCTGAGTTTACCTTCTTCTCAGCAGCATATGGATCCTTCTCCAACATAGATCATATCATAATCTGCAAAGGAAATCTTAGCAAATACAAAAAAGTTGATATAATCCCACGAAATTCCTCAGATAGTCCTCTGGGCAACATGTTAATACACTGGAAAGATAATCCTAGAACAAAAACGAAAGAAAACCCAAATAAGATACTGTTGTTTCATTTGGATTCAGGACCCTATCCCAGGGCCATCAGTATTCTATTATATTGCTCACTAAGTCACACAAAATATGTCAGTGAGAGATTATTTTGGCTTCTGAAATTCTATCTGGCATAAGTGCTCTTTTATTTTAAGCCCTAAGTTTCAGCTAAAATTCTTAAATTCTAAGGGCCTGTCTTGTTTGCCTGTCTTTCCTCCCTTCTTTTTTTAAAACTATCTTGGCACAGTATCATGTTTTATTCCCCAGCTAGATCTTAGGGTCCATAATTTGGGAAACAGGGTACTTGAAAAGAGGTCACACAAAAGTTGGGCCCTCTTTGGAGACCTGATTTATGTTGTGATTAAGATTTTTTTTTTTTTTTGGCCTGAAGGAATCAGCCCTAAATTCTGAATTCCTTCATCCTAAGGTCAATGAGCCAAGGACAGATAAATCAACTCAGGCTAAGATTGGAAATAGTGAATCTTACTTCTCTTTAATTAGTGAGGGGGAAGGAGAAATTGCTTATTTTAACATAAGCTGCAATTGGCACAGCAATGAGGAAATAAATTGCTATGCTTTTCATATTAAATCCTGTTGCTTTTCTCTGTCTGACCTTGTGTCCACAGATTTCATTTCTTGAATTCACCTGGGATTTACAGATGGGTGAGTAAAATGGTCAAAGGAGTTCTCCTTTCTCTTCTGTATGCTCTTCCTTAATGGACTAACTGTCTTTAAATGCTGGGCACCTATCAGCCAGCACAGCTGCCAGTCTTTTTTTTTTTTTTTAAAGAAAGAGGGGACAGTGAGAGAGAGAAAGAGGGGACGGTGAGAGAGAGAAAGAGGGGATGGTGAGAGAGAGAGAGAGAAGCAATTTTTATTTAGTTTTTCATATAACTTTAATTCCTTGGACACTTTGTTGTGCACTTGGTGCTGGGGTTTGAACTCATGTACTTGTGCATGCCAGGCAAACGCTGTAACTGCTAAGCCATTGCTCCAGCCCCAGCTGCCAGTCTTTTTGTTTTTATTAAGAAATTTAGTTATTGTACAATCAAAAATGCACCCAAAGAAACAATACATGTATCTATTCTAAAATTAGATTTACCCCCTAGAGTCCACCCTATTCTCCCACACTTACCCCTCCCCCATGCCCTTTTTCCCCTCCTTCCCGATACATCTCTATGAATGCCCTAGATTATGTATTACTACACCTTTGCTGGGTCTGATACATGAGATTGACCTCCTTTCACACAGGCCTGGGGCTAGCTCCAGCCTCCACAGATGAGTGAAGACAATCGACCCTTGACTCTCTGGGTTTGTCTAACTTCACTCAACATGATTTATTCCATTGCCATTCATTTACCTTCAAAGGCTGCAATATCATTGTTTCTAAATGCTGAGTAGAACTCCATGGAATACATATACCACAGCTTTTGGATCCATTCATCCAGTGAGGGGCATCTGGGTTGGTTCCATAATTTAGCTACTGTAAAATTGAGCAGCTTTGAACATAGATATTGCTGTGTCACTGTAATGTGCTGATCTAAATCCCCTGGAAAAATACTCAGGAGAGGAATAGCTGGATCATATGGTGGGTTAATCCCTAATTTTTTGAGGATTGTCCACACTACTTTCCAGAGAGGCTGTACTAGTCTGCAGTTACACCAACAGTGTGCTAGTGTGCCTATCTCTCCACAACCCCTCCAGCATCTATTATTGCTTATATTCTTCATTTTTGCTAATCTGACTGGTGTGAGGTGAAATCTTAATGTAGTTTTCATTTGCATTTCTCTGATTACTAGTGATTTAGAGCACTTTCTCCTGTATTCATTTGCTTGTTCAATGTTTTCTGTTGAGAAGTTTCTTTTTAGCTCTTTGGCCCATTTATTGATTGGATTGTTAGTGTTTTTGAGATTGAGAGTTTTGAGAATTTTGTAAGTTCTGGATATTAGTTCCCTGTCAGAAGAATCACAGGCCACAATTCTTTCCTATTCTGTCAGAAGTCTCTTCACAATTTTGATCATTTCCTTGGCTGTGCAAAAGCTCACTGATTTTTGATTTTACTTCTCTCACTTTAGAAGACATGTTGAAAAAGTCTGCCTACTCCCAGATGATGGAGTATTGGTCCTAACTTTTCTTCCAGCAATTGCATAGTAGCTGGTTTAATTACTAATTCCTTGATCCATTTAGATTTGATTTTCATGCAAGGTGAGAGATAATGGTCTAATTTCAACTTTCTCCAAGTGGCTGTCCAGTTTGTCCAGCACCATTTGTTAAATAGGCTGTCTCTCCTCCATGTTATATTTTGGCCCCCTTTGTCAAATATCAGATGCTTAAAGATTTGTGAGTTTGTTTCAGGGTCTTTTATTCTATTCCATTGGTCTTTATTCCTATCTTGATACCAGTACCATGCTGTTTTTGTTACTACAGCTCTATAGTATAGTTTAGAACTGTTATAGAAAAACCACCTCTTTTGTCTTTCTTGCTTAGTAATGTTTTGGCTATTCTGGGTTTCTTATTGTTCCAAATGAATTTGAGAATTGCTTTTTCTATACCTCTAAAGAATGACATTGGTATCTTAATGGGGATTGCATTGAATCTATATAGAACTTTCAGCAGAATGGCCATTTTTGTTATATTAATTCTGCCTAACCAAGAGAATGGAACATCTTTCCATTTTCTCATGTCATCTTGGATTTCATTTTTCAATGTCTGATAATTTTCATTGTAAAGGTCTTTGACTTCCCTTGTTAGGTTAATTTCCAAGTGTTTTATTCTTTTTGAAGACATTGTGAATGGAACTCATTTTCCTGATTTCTTCTGCTGCCCTATATTTTTTAGTGTATAAGGAAGCTACTGATTTATGGGTATTGATCTTTTAACCTGCCACTTTGCTAAATCTGTTTATAAATTCAAGCAGTTTTCTGGTGTAGTTTTTTGGATCTTCCAGATACAGGATCATATCATCAGCAAAAAGAGATAGTTTTACTTCCTCTCTTTATATTATTATCCCTTTGATTTCTTTCTCTTGCCTAATTACTCCAGCTAGGGTCTCAAGAACAATATTGAATAAAGATGGTGAGAATGGACAGCCTTGTCTTATTCCCAATTTTAGTTGAAACGCTTTCAGCTTTTCTCTGTTTAGTATTATATGAGCCAAGGGTTTGGCATATATAGTGTTCACATTGTTTAAAAAGGTTCCTTTGATTCCTATCTTCTCTAGAGGTTTGAGCATAAATGGGTGCTGAATTTTATCAAAGGCCTTTTCTGCATCAATTGAGATGACCATATGATTTGTTCTTAATTCTGTTTAAGAGATGAATTAAATTGTTTTGTGTATGTTGAATCAGCCCTGAATATCTGGGATGAAGCCCATTTGATCATGATGAATTATCTTCTTGATAAGTTTTTGAATATGGTTTGGTAGAACTTTATTAAGGATTTGTTTTTCCAGGTTCATCAGGGATATTGGTCTGTTTTTTTCCTTTTTTTGATGTGTCCTTGTTGGGTTTTGGTATTAGAGTTATGATTGCTTCATAAAAACTGTTTGGGGGAGTTCCCTCCTTTTCAATTTCTTGAAATAACTTAATAAGGATAGATGTTAGTTCCTCCTCAAAAGTGTGGTAAAAATCAGTGTGGAAATCATCAGGTCCTGGGCTTTTCTTCTTTGGTAGTCTTTTAATTGCTGTATGGATTCCATTGCGTGTTATTGGACTGTTTAGTAATTCAATATTGACCTGTATCAATTTAGGGGTGTAGTATGTGTCTAGAAATTTGTCCATGTCTTCCATATTATCTGATTTGGAGGAGTATAGTTTTTCAAACTATGATCTTATAATTCATTGGATTTCCATAGGGTCAGTGATGATCTCTCTCTTTTCATTGGAGATTTTATTGATTTGCTTCATTTCTCTCCTTTTAGTGAGATTGGCTAGGGGTCTATTTATCTTATTTATTTTTTCAAAGTACCAGCTCTTTATTTCATCAATTCTTTTTGTTGTTTTTTTTTTCAATTTCATTGATTTCAGCTCTGATCTTGATTATTTCCTGTCTTCTGATGGCCTTGGGCTTAGATTGTTCTTCCTTTTGAAGGGCTTTTGATGGAGCATAAGCTTACTTATTTGTGATATTTCTTCATTTTTAATGTGGGTACTCAGTACTCATCCCCTGAAGAATGCTTTCTTGCTATCTCAGAGGTTTGGATATGTTGTCTTCATTCTCATTCTCTTCCAATAATTTTTGATTCCTGCTCTCATGTCTTCTTGGATCCGTTCTTCATTTAATAGGGTGTTATTCAATCTCCATGAATGTGTGTGCTTTCTGTTATGATTTTTACTGTTGATTGCTAGGGTCATGGTGTTATAGTCTAATAGGATACGTGGAATAATATCTATTTTTTAAAATTTGCTGAGATTTTCTTTGTGAACCAGAATATGATCTATTTTGGAAAAGGATCCATGTATTGCTGAGAAGAAGATGTATTCCACTGATTTGGGGTGGAATATTCTATATATATCTGTTAAGACCATTTGATTTATGGAATTGATTAGGCTGGAGATTTCTTTATTGATTTTTTGTTTTGATGATCTGTCTATTGGTGACAGAGGAGTATTGAAGTCTCCCAGTATTATTGTGTTGAGGTCCACGAGTCGTTTGATGTCATGAAGTAATTTATTCACATATTTGGGAGCACTGTTATCTGGAGAGTGTATGTTTATTGTGGTTATTTCTTTCTGTTGTAGGGTTCCCTTTACTATTAAGTAGTGGCCTTCTTTAGCTCTTCTGATTAATTTATGTTTGAAATCTACTTTGTTGGATATAAGTATTGTAATGCTAGCTTGCTTTCTTGGGCTGTACACATGATAGATTTTTTTTCATACTTTTACCCTTAATTTGTGGATGTTATTGTCTGCTAGGTGGGTTTCTTGTAAGCAGCATATTTTTGGATTTTGTTTTTTTATCCAGTATGCTAGTCTGTGTCTTTTTAGGGTTGTACTTAAATCATTCACATTCAGTGTTATAATAGAAGTGTGTATGTGGTTCATAGTCATTGTGTATTATTAGTAAGTTCTGTGGCTATTTTGGTTGGGTATTGATATGATGTACTTTAATTGAATTTCCTGTTTGTGTGTTTTGGGTATTGATTACTTGTTCTTCTGTCTGGAGTGTATCTTTGACAATTCTTTGTAAGGCTGATTTTCTGTTCACAAATGCTGCCAGTTTGATCTTATCACGAAAAGTTCTTATTTCCCCATCAAATTTGAAGCTGAGTTTTGCCGGGTATAGTATTCTTGGCTGCATGTTGTGGTCATTCAGGTGTTGAAAGATTTTGACCTTCTTGCCTCCAGAGTCTGGGTTGGAAAGTCACAGGCAATTCTTTTTGCTTCTGAATGTGATCTGGCATTTCTCCCTTGCTGCTTTTAATAACATTTCCTTGATATCCCTATTGTACATTTTGCATATGATGTGTCTTGGCAAGTTTCTCATTTGATTAGGCCTATTGGGTGTCTTGTAAGCCTCCTGGATGAGCATATCTGATTCTATTTTTATATGAGAAAATTTTTCTTTCACAATTTCCTTGACGATGTTCCTTATAGCATTCGTCTGTATTTGAATTTCTCCTTGTATCCCAATTACTCTTAGATTTGTTCTTCTAATTTCATCCTAGACATTTTAAAAAATTCTGATTATGTTCTTTTAGTTGTTTTCCCTGTTTTTCATTGGTGCACTCAAGCTTGCTCAACCTGTCCTCATTGTCAGAAGTTCTTTCTTTAATAGCAGAGATTCTATTTTCTACCAAAGTTAGTTTATTATTAAATTCTTCCATTGGTCCCTCTCATGTCTTGACTGCAGATTTTAGCTCTGTTACTTATTTTTTGGGTATGTCTATTTCTTTAATGATAGGGTTTCTCAACTCCTGAGTTTTCTCATTTATTCTCTTCATTAGCTTTTCTTTTAGTTCATTATTTGTTTTCATTATCAGATCATTGATAATTTGTTTTAGATTTTCCTCCTGGTCCCTGACCATGGACTCATTGCTAGGGGAGTTGTGGGTTTGAGGTGAATCTTTTCTAGTTTGATTCCTCATCTTTATAAAGCTTCTTCTGGATTTTTGAATTGGGCATTCCTGTGTGGAAGCAAGACAAATCTCTGGGTTCTTCTTCCTTATAGGTCAAGGGTTGGGTCAGACGCTACCTCTCTGACGACCTCTTCCTTCAAGAAGGCTTACTCTGCCTGGAATCTTATTTTGTTGCAGCTTTTGGATTAAGGTTCCAGGACTCAGACTTTGCACCTGGTGGGGTTGCTGGGCAGTCCACTGCATTGTTGAAGCTAATGGTGGAGGTATGTCACTAGGTGAGAGGGTCCTAGATGTGTGGGGTGGGTCAGAATGGATCAACCTATGTGCTGTACTGGGATCTGGGATCCTTGGTGGTGGGATGGGCCCAATGTATCTGTACCCAGAAGGTGTGCATGACAGCTGGGTAGTATCTGGGTGTGGGGTCCATGGAGGTTCTGGCTACCTGCTGTGGTGGGTCTGGAGTCCTGGGCATGCACAGGTGTGTGTGTGGGTCTTCTCAGGCTTCTTCTAACTCTGTAAATCAAAGTGAGGCCTGAGATCTCTATATCTGGGTTTTTTCCTTTGGGTCTTTGCTTTTGGCTTGGGAGTTTTGTCCTGCCCCTTACTTGGATAGTGGTATTGTCAGAACAGTTGAGTTCAGAAGTTAAACCCCTAATCTGTGAACTGTTAGTGTCCCTTAAAATTCCAACTCCTCATGAGCTAGTAGAAAATTATCAATATGAATAACCAATGCATTCAACAGAGAGTACTAAATTGGTTATTTAGTACAGACTATATTGCACTGTTAAATTCCACCTATGGAACGAATGATAGTGTTAGTTAATACTTTCAGTGACACTAGTATTTAAATATCACCTATGTCAGGCTTCAAAGCATACAATATTTATTGATTTTGACATTCATGGTGGTAATAGTTACACAACCTTAATTATGGGGGGTCTAAAGGTATAAACTAATTGGAAACCTGAGCAAGAAGGGAATGTAAGTGAAATTTAGAGAGGAGGTTATATTCTCCAATTCATGGACAGAGAGAAAGTGGAGGAGGTAAAGTATTTGCTGGAGAAACAAAAAGAAAGAGAAAGAAAGAAAGAAAAGAAAAGAAAAGAAAAAACAAACCCTGGAGGAAGTAAAGACAGATGTAGCAAAATAGAGGAAAAGTGAAAGAGATGTTAATAATATTTGGGTGATAGCATAAGGGTAGAAGCAAGCACAGGAAAATTATGACAATAGGGCCCATATACTTGAAATACTAAATGAACTGACCAGAATTCCTCTTCTCAGAAGACAGGGCAAGGATAGACAGAAGAGACAACTGGGGAAAAGAGAGAAGATGAAGAAAAGGAAAAAAAAAAAAGGAAGACCCCCCCCAAAAAAAAGAACAGGGAAACAAAAACAGCTAGTATTTTTATGTGTCCATGCACCAATCAACTTTTCTTGTTGGCACTCAAATACACATCAAAAACAGGACCCAGAGAACCAAGGGTTGAATGTCTCCACTCATCTGTGGAGGTTGGAACTAGACCCTGGCCATTCAGAAAGGTGGTCTATTATCATGTGTTAAATCCAGATAAGGTGTAATGTTATACAGCCTAATACTTTTTTAGAGATATTGTGGGTAAGGGAAGGGAGGGATACGGGTAGGAAATTGGGGGGGCACTCCTGGGGGTAAATCTATTATCCAGAAACTATACACATTTTATATTATCTTGTTAAAAATTTATATGGTTGATCAAAAATAAAAATAATTTAGAAAAGAAAAATAAAAAAATCTTAATGAAAACTTGGAACTACAGTCACTAAGATTGTCTCTGTGCACTTTGGGAGCAGATATTCACTGTCCACCTCAGTTTTGATAGTGAGGTCTTTCAGACTGTAATTATGTGATCTCTCAGATAGAGGACTGGGATGTCCTCTGAGTCCTGGAATTTCTAGGTGGATATTTTAGTGAAGAGATCAGATTGAGGAATGCCCTGAGGTTTGATCTTTGACTGCCTCTCTGGGAATCTGAAACTCAGGAGTCTTAAGGTTTTTATGCACAGAAGAGATGAGATGCTTTCTATGCTCCCTCTGCTGGTGCTTGCACTCCCCGTCCTCCAGGATTTTTGAGCTGGGACTGAGGATAATGTTGGCTATGGGTCTGTTGTAAATGGATCTGACATAGTTAAAGTATCTTCCCTTGATCCCTATCTTTTTCAAAGTTTTGAGCATAAAATGGTGTTGAATTTTATCAAATGCCTTCTCTGCATCAATTGAGATGATTATATGATTTTTTATTTTAATTCTGTTTATATGGTGAATTACATTTATTGATTTGCATATGTTGAACCAGCCTTGTTTTCCTGGAATGAAGCCCACTTGATCGTAATGTATTATCTTTTTAATGTGCTTTTGTATCCAATTAGCTAAAATTTTATTAAGGATTTTTGCATCAATGCTCATCAGGGAAATTGGTCTGTAGTTTTCTTTCCTTGATGTGTCTTTGTTGGTAAAACCAAAACTTAGAGATTAAAGTTAGGGAAATAAAAGGGTCAAGGAAAAGTGGCCAATGTTTTGGCAATAGCCCTGCATCACTGGTGAATGTCATGCAAACTCCAGATTAGGATGTTTGTGAGGACCCTAGAGAACAGGAAGCCAATTGGTGCATATGGTACAAAACGGAGTGCCATCAGAGAGAGATGTCCCTAATGCTTCCCAGAGAAGCCACATTTGGTCAACAAGACCATAACCAATCCTGGAAGATGGCACTGATAGAGGAAACTAGAGTAATTAAAAGGCTTCTCAGGAATCTCAGCTTACTCTTTAATAGTAGATTGGAACCAGTTCACTTTCAACTGACTTGGTCTTACATACCTTGCAGGAGAGTTATAACCAAAGTACAGTCATACATAGACATTTAAAAGACAAAGATGCTTTTGATGTAATTTAATATGTGCACTGTCAGTCTCATCAAGAGTAAGCAAAGCCAAAGGTGTAAAGAAAAATTTTCTAGACAGGAGTGCCTAATAAAAAAAATGTGTTCTGAATCAGTTTGATACCCATCTGTTCCCTTTTTATTTTGATAAGTTTAAAATGACCTGTTACTTAGGATCCTCCTTCTACAGTTTGCAATTCACCACTTCCAGCCTGGAGACCTGATTTTAAAGAAGATCTGGAAAGCAGCCAAAATTCAACTGAGCTGGAAAGAAACCTACCAAGTTCTCCTGGGCACTGAGATAGCTATCCAAACTGTAAAAATGGGAGAACCCATTACCATGGCTGATTTCCACTCAGAAAGTAAATATATATAGAACAGATGTCAATGTCAAAGGGTACAATAAAAATGGTACCAAAAGGTTTTTTAAGAAAAGGGATTTGTGAGAAATATAAAGTCTGATGGTCCATATTCAGAATGAAGTCTTAATTTAAGGTTTACATATAAAAGGAAGCCATCTTAAGTTGGGAACCATGATGTCAGAGATAATCTATTTTCAAATTCCTTATCATATATCCCATTGCACCCATAGCTCTTTTTGCGCCTATCTCAAATCTATCATGCAGATAGCCAATCATTAATATTGTATGCTTAAGTGCCTCTAGTCAGAGTGAAGGGCAGGATTGTGTCAGGTTGGAGATATAAGCAGGTGGACTGCCTGTTCAAGTGTGCTTGCTCATTGGATCCCCTTTGTGAGTGCACCCTTCTGCAAAAGTAAAGTCTGTCTTGCTCACCCCCTTCTGGGCACATGTTTGATTTTCTTATGACACCTCAGAATTTTTAATAATTTTATTTCTAACACCTGGACTTTTTTCAAAACTCATTTTATGTATAACTTAAGTTAGAAATGGGCTTAACCTTTATAAATGTGTTTGTGTAGAGGAGACATCTGATTAATTCACAAAGATAAAAAACTGAAACATCAAGTAAGTGTAAATTCAAGTACTCTTGCCTTCTTGAATTCCATCAGGTAACATATATTTGGGTCTATAAAATGTACTTTCATAAATTGGTAATTTTAAAAAAAATAGTTTAATGTGGAGGATATGTATGCCAACAGTGGGTTAATATGTGCTTTGGCAAAGTCCAGGGGTCAGGGAATGCCCTGACCAAACTGACTTGCTGGAAGCAGCTGGTTTTGTTAAAACATTGATTCTACTCTTATCTATCAAAATGTTTTCTAGTGTTTGTTAGGCTTTATTATTTAGGAAAACTAGTCTTAAAGAATTTTACTGATGCATAATTGTTACCACGCAACTTCAAATTGCCCTGGCTGACTTTGTAGACAACATTAATAGTCATTGGCCCTCTGACAAATTGTAATCTTTCCTCCAATCTATCTCTTGGGTCCTCCCTTGACATTGGTAGTATTTACTGATGTATCAGGGTGACTGGTTCAACTGAAATTGTCTCTTGAATGGTATTAAAAAACTCAATCAGGATATTTAACTCCTGGAAGGGAAGAACTAGGAGCTATTATTTTAGCTTTGGCGATCTCCCAATCACCAGGGTATGTCCCTGAGGATTAGAGGTTAATAAAATTTGGCAGATAGACATTACTCACATTCTTCACTTACTCCTCTGCCTTTTGTTCATGTAACCACAGATACCCCAAAATTATCCACACAACCACGCTTAAGGGAGAAACAGTTCATCTTTTTTTTCTTTTTTTTAAAAATTTTTAAAAATTTTTGAACAACCATACAAGTTTTTAACAAAATAATATAAAATGTGTATAGATTCTGGATGTTACAATTACCCCCAGGAGTGCCCCCCATTACCCACCCTTATCCCTTCCTTCCCCTTCCCACATTATCTCTAAAAAAGGATTATGTTGTATAGCATTACATCTTATCTGGATTTGAAACATAATAACAGACCAACTTTCTCATTGGCCAAGGTCTAGTCCCAACCTCCACAGATGAGTGGAGACAATCGACTATTAGTTCTCTGGGTTAAGCTGATTTTACTCAGTATAATTTCTTCCATAGCCATCCATTTACTTCCAAAGGCTGCAATATCATTATTTCTAATTGCTGTGTAAAATTCCATGGTATAAATGTACCACAGTTTTTGGATCCACTCATCCAGTGAGGGACATCTGGTTTGTTTCCATAGCCTAGCAATAGTAAATTGAGCTGCTATGAACTTAGATATTGCTGTGTCACTATAATGTGCTGATTCTAAATCCCATGGAAAGATTCCCGGGAGTGGAATGGCAGGGTCGTATGGTGGACTCATCCTTAGTTTTCTGAGGATTCTCCACACTGCTTTCCAGATGGGCTGTACCAATCTGCAGCTCCACCAACAGTGTGTTAGTGTGCCTATCTCTCCACAGCTCCTCCAGCATCTATTATTGTTTATTTTCTTCATTTTTACCATTCTGACTGGCGTAAGGTGATATCTTAATGTGGTTTTCATTTGCATTTCTCTGATTACTAGAGATTTAGAATACTTTCTCATGTATTCATTGGCTTGGTCAATGTCTTCAGTTGAGAAGTTTCTATTTAGCTCTTTGGCCCATTTATTAATTGGGTTGTTTGTGTTTTTGTAGTTGAGATTTTTGAGGATTTTGTAGATTCTGGATATGAGACCCTTGTCAGAGGAATCATAACCCATGATTCTCTCCATTTCCATAGGAAACATCTTGACTCTTTTGATTGTTTCCTTGGCAGTACAGAAGCTTTTTAGCTTTATGGCATCCCAGTCACTGATTTTTGACTTTGCTTCCTTCACTTTTGGAGACATGTTGAGAAAGTCTTTGCCTACTCCCAAATGCTGAAGTGTTAGACCTAATTTGTTTCTATCAGTTGCAAGGTAGCTGGTTTAATACCTAGCTCCTTGATCCATTTTGATTTGATTCTTGTGCAAGGAAAAAGATATGGGTCTAATTTCAACTTTCTGCAAGTGGATGACCAGTTTGTCCACCACGATTTGTTGAAGAGTCTGTCACTTCTCCATGTAATATTTTGTCCCCCTTTGTCAAAAATCAGATGTTTAAAGATTTGAGGGTATGTTTCAGGATCTTCTATTCTATTCCATTGGTCTTCTTCCCTATCTTGATACCAGTATCATGCTGTCTTTGTTACTATGGCTCTATAGTATAGTTTTAGATCTGGAATGGGAAAACCACCTGTTTCATCTTTCTTGCTTAGTAGTGTTTTGGCAATTCTTGGTTTCTTATTGTTCCAAATGAATTTGAGAATTGCTTTTTCTATGTCTGTAAAGAACTACATAGGTATCTTTATAGGGATAGCATTAAATTTATATAAAGCTTTCAGTAGAATGGCCATTTTTATTATATTAATTCTGCTTAACCAAGAGCATGGGACATCTTTCCATCTTCTTAGGTCATCTTGGATTTCATTCTTCAATGTTCGATAGTTTTCATTGAAGAGATCTTTGGTTTCCCTTATAAGGTTAATTCCCAAGTATTTTATTTTTTTCAAAGATATTTTGAAAGGGACTGATTTCCTGACTTCTTCTTCAGTCCTATTATTATTAGTATATAGGAAAGCTATTGATTTGTGCGTGTTGATCTTGTATCCTGCCACTTTGCTAAATCTATTTATGACTTCAAGCAGTTTACTGATGGAGTTTTTGGATCTTCCAGATACAGGATCATGTCATCAGCAAAAAGAGAGAGTTTGACTTCCTCTCTTCCTATTTTTATCCCTTTGATTTCTTTCTCTTGCCAAATTGCTCCAGCTAGGGTCTCAAGGACAATATTGAATAAAAGTGGTGAGAGCTATTATATAACACTATTTGAGTTTCTCTGCTACCTTAGGTATTCCTACCTCTATTAAAACAGACAATGTTCCTGCTTACATTAGTCAAACCTTTAAAAACTTCTGTAATGATTGGAATATTAAACATTTTGCTAGCATTTCATATAATGCCCAAGGACAAGATATTGTTAGAAATAAAATTATTAAAAATTCTGAGGTGACATAAGAAATCAAACACATGCCCAGAAGTAGGTGAGCAAGGCAGACTTTTCCTCTGTAGAAGGGTACACTCACAAAGGGGATCCAACGAGTATGCACAGTTGGATGGACAGTCTGCCTGCTTATATCTCAAACCTGACACAATCCTACCCTTCACTGTCAATGGAAGCATTCAGGCATACAATCTGCATGATTAGCTAATATAAAATTTGATGGGAACAAAAAAGACCTACAGCTGTAATGGGATATCTTATAAGGAATTTGAAAATGGATTATCTCTGACCATATGGTTCCTTTCATATGCGAACCTTAAGTTAAGACTACATTCTGAAAATGGGCCATCTGATTTCTTATTTCTCACAAGATAATAGAATGAGCTCACACCACACTTAAAACTATATTGTCAAAACAAAGAAAAGGGTAATATAAGGAATGAAATTATCCAGGAAATCATCCCTTAATAATACACTTTATTATGCATTAGTCACACTTAATTTTTTCAGTGTTTCAGATGATTGGTTGACTGCAGAACAGCAATATCAGCAAAAAAGACCCTTAAGATATGTGACAAAGATAGGGAATTTTACCATCATAGACTGGGTTCCCTATTCCTGGGTCCATGATAAAAATAACCATCTCTTTTCTGTGCATATTAACAAACTTTATGATCCTGCAATTTATAGTAATGTTTCTATTATTTGGGGAGAATTAGGTCTTTCATTTACTCTACTTTATGTAGAATGGGGGCCCATTCAGAATTCAGCCTGGAGACTAGAAAGTGTTTTTCATCAATTAATACCTTGGATGGGGAATCTACAGCAAAATAATAAGGGCACAATCTTATCTCTCATGGGACTAATTTGTCCTAATCCTTACAGATTTGTACAGTTCACCAATATGGCTTTCTCTATGGGCCTTTTAATATTACCCATGAAAATCACTTATTTAAAATAGACTGCCTGGGCTACAGGGCCTGCAGTCATGCAGGGTACACCTGCCCATGAAGTCTGCCAGAGCTAACCCCAGCAGCTTCTGCACATGGATGGAGGCCTCAACTCCAGGGCCTGTAGCCATGCAGGGCACACCTGGCCAGGAACCCCACCAGAGCTGACCCCAGCAGCCTCTGCACACTAACAGAGGTCTCAGCTCTGGGGCCTGTAGCATTTCAGGGCACACACCACACTATATGTATGTATATATATATATATATATATATATAGTGTTCTACCCCAAATTGGCTGAGTATACCTTCTCAGCAGTGCATAAATCCTTCTCCAAAACAGACTATATTCTAATTCACAAAAGAAATTTCAGAAAATGTAAAAAGTAGATATTGTTCAATGTATCCCATCAGATAATCATGCCATGACCCTATCAATTAACAGAAAAATAACAAAAAACACACATATACATGGAGATTGAATAGTGCCCTGTTGAATGAAGAATGGATCCAAGAAGACATGAAAGCAGAAATCAAGAAATTCTTGGATGAGAACGAGAATGAAGAATCATATATTGAAACCTTTGGGACAGCATGAAAGCTTTCTTAAGGAGAAAATTTATAGCACCGAGTGCCTACATTAAAAATGAGGAATGATCCCAAGTAAATAAGCTATGCTCCATCTCAAGTCTCTACAAAAGGAAGAACAATCTCATTCCAAAGCCAGCAGAAGGCAGGAAAGAATCAAGATCAGAGTTAAAATCAATGAAATTAAGAAAAACAACAACAACAACAGCAACAACAAAAACAATAAAGAGAATTGATGAAACAAAGAGCTACTTCTTTGAAAAAAATTAATAAAATTGAAAGACCCCTAGCTAATCTCACAAAAAGGAGAGAATCAAAGCAAATTAACAAAATCTCCAATGAAAAGGGAGTGATTACCACTGACCCTACAGAAATCAAATGGATAATCAGAACACATTTTGAAAAACTATACTCCTCTAAATTAGATAACCTGGGAGACATGGACACATTGCTAGACACATACCGCATCCCCAAATCAACACAGGATGATATTGAAATACTAAACAGCCCAATTACAGGCACTGAAGTCTGTATAGCAATTAAAAGCTTTCCAAAGAAGAAAAGTTCAGGACCAGATGGATTCCCTGCTGAATTTTACCACACTGATAAGGAGGAGATAACACTACTCATTTGTTGTAGTATTGTAGCCTTCACCCCCATTTTAACAGCTGCCCTAGAGCGATCTTGTTACTATTTCCATAAGTTCCTTCTGGAAGAGCTGCTAGGTCCTGCTTTGTTAAGCTTCCTAATTGTTATGCAAAATGAAGATTAGAGTGGGTTGGAATGTGCTGTTACCTAGTTGTTTGTCTGTACTCAAAATCTGCATAACCCCTGGCAACTCCCTTAGAAGGATTATTGATTCCTTGGCTTCTCCCCTCCTCCCTATATAAAAACCTGTGTGCCTTAATAATAAAGGGATTCTGGGCTGCCATCAGCTGCCTGTGGTTGACTCGTTTGTTTCCCTGGCTGGGAGGGAAGGGGTGCCCAAACTAAGAGGGGCCCAGTTTCCAGCTGTCAGTACTCATTCTCCTCCTGATCAGCTCCTAGGGGACAGTCCAGCTCCCCACACTCATTATTAAGCTATTCCAAGAAATCAAAAAGGAGGGAACTTTCCCAAATACTTTTTTATGAGGCAACTATAACTCTGATACCAAAACCCAACAAAGACTCATAAAAAAAGAAAACCACAGACCAATATCTCTGATGAATACTGATGCAAAAATCCTTAATACAGTTCTAGCAAACTGCATTCAAAAACACATCAAGAAAAGAATTCATCATGATCAAGTGGACTTCTTCCAGGGATGTAAAATGGCTTCAACATACATAAATCAAAAAATGTGATTCATCACTTAAACAGAATTAAGGACAAAAACCATATGATCATCTCAATAGATGCAGAAAAGGCCTTTAATAAAATTCAGCACCCATTTATGCTCAAAGATCTAGAGATGATAGGGATTGAAGGATCTTAAGTTTGTAAAGGCCATATATGGCAAACCCTCAGCTAGTATAATAATACTAAACTGAGAAAAGCAGAGTACGTTTCCACTAAACTCAGGAACAAGACAAGGCTGCCTGCTCTCAACAATTTTATTCAATATATCTTTGAAACCCTAGCTGGAGTCATCAGACAAGAGAAGTAAATCAAAGGATAAGAACAGGAAGAGAGGAAGTTAAACTATCCATTTTTGATGATGACATGATCCTATGTTTGAAAGATCCAAAAAAACTCCACTGAAAAACTGCTTGAGCTTATAAACAGATTTAGCAAAGCAGCAGGCTACAAGATCAACACACATAAATCAACAGCTTTCCTGTACACTAACAATAATAGGGCAGAAGAAGAAATCAGAAAATTGATCCCATTCACCATAGCCTCAAAAAGAATAAAGTACTTGGGAATTAGTCTAATGAGGGAAGTAAAAAACCTCTACATTGAAAATTATCGAACACTGAAGACAAAAAATTGAGGAAGACCTGAGAAAATGGAAAGGCATTCCATGCTCTTGGTTAGGCAGAATTAATATAATTAATATAACTAAATTGTCCATTCTGCCCAAAGCACTATACAGATTCAATACAATCCCCATCAAAATACCAATGCCATTCTATATAGATAGAAAATGTGATTGTCAAATTCATCTGGAACAAGAAGAAACACAGAATTGCCAAAATTTTACTAAGCAAGAGAGACAAAACAGGTGGTTTCACAATATCAGATCTAAAACTATACTATAGAGCTGTAGTAACAAAAGCAGCATAGTACTGGTATCAAAATAGGTATGAAGACCAATGAAACAGAACAGAAGACTCTGAAACAAACCCATAAATCTTCAAACATCTGCTATTTGACTAAGGGGATCAAAACATAACATGGAGGAGAGACAGCCTATTCAACAGATGGCACTGGATAAATTGGATAGCAATGTGTATGGGGTTGATACTAAATCCTTATCTCTCACTTTGCACAAAAATCAAATCAAAATGGATCAAGGAACCAGGAATTAAACCAGCTATCACACAATTACTAAAAGAAAAATTAAGACCAACACGTCAGCATATGGGAGTAGGCAATGACTTCCTCAACAAGACTCCCAAAGCGAAGGAGTTAAAGTCAATAATTAATGAGTGGGATGCTATTAATTTGAAAAGCTTTTGCTCAAACCAGGAATTGGTCATAGCTGCCAAGAGAGAACCCAAAGGATGGGAGGTAATCATGGCCTGTGATTCTTCCAACAGGAGACTAATATCCAAAATTTACAAAGGCCTCAAAAAACTTAATATCAAAGACACTAACAATCCAATCCATAAATGGGCCAGAGAGCTAAACAGAAACTTCTCAACAGAGGAAATTGAGCAAACCAATGAATACATGAGAAGCAGGGTGGAGATGCCACAAAAAATTAGGGATTGATATACCTATGACCCAGTTATCCTTCTCCTGGGTATTTTCCTAGAAGAGGTAGTATCAGCACATTACAGTGATACAGCAAAATCAGTGTTCATAGCAGCTCAATTTACAATAGCTAAATAATTATGGAATCAACCCAGATGCCCCTCACTGGATGCAAGGATTCAAAAGTGTATATACACATACACATACACTTTTGGATCTATCTATCTATACACACACACACACACACACACACACACATATATGTATATATTTGCCTTTGAAGGTAAATCAATGGAAGAAATCATGTTGAATGAAGTTAGTCAAATCTAGAGAGTCAAGGCTCAAATGTTTTCCCTCTTTTGTGGAAGGTGGAGGTAAACCCAGGCTTGGGTGAAAGGTAGTCAAACTCATGTATTGGACACACCAAGGGCATAGCAACACATAATCTAGGGGAACCATAGACATGTAGGGGGGAGGGGGCAGAGGCAGGGTGATGGGAGAGGGAGGGAAGGTAGGGAGGGATCTAGGGAGAAAATCAACAGTGTAGCATACCATTTATCCTCCTGAGAAGTCAAATATAATATATGCAATAATTTAATTCTGGAAATCCACAATCATATTCATAAACAGAAACAGAAAAATATATATATGTGTTTGTTAGGGGCATAATATAGAAGAATCAAGAGACTGGGGACTGGGGCATGGGTAATGTGGGGATAACTATTGTTTGTGATCAAATGCATATCATATTTTTACTTTGTATATATTTGTGAATATAAAACAACTCAATTAAAAAACATATACAATAAAATAAAACAGACTGCCTCAGCTGCACCTATATTGCTTGTTTGTCCTTCCAGAGCAACTTCTCAGGATCTGTTATGATCAAGAGAAGGAGAGTTCTTGCTCACACACCTGTAAATATGACAGAAGAGTGGGAAGAATCTAAGTCATTATCTTGCTTAAAAGGCCTTTGGTGCTGCTCCAGGTATTTGGTCTCTGTAAATACATTTACTATTGCTTCCATAATCAGTCTCACAACAGCATCAATTACCATAGTCAAGTTGATACAGACAACCCAGACTGCTAGCTAAGTAGATGTAGCTATACAAAAATGTCACCTGCTCTCTTAACTTATAGAAAGTGACTGATCAAAATATGCTTGTTCATTTAAGTTTGCTTGAAATTGCTACACATGGTTAAGTGATCAAATGGAAGCATTGACATTAAGGCCGATGCTCTCTTGTGATTGACACCAAAAGTACTTATGTGTCACCCCTCACAACTGGAACAAGACCCAGTACTCTTAGGAAAATATAAAAAAATCATTGCTAATGACTCCTCATGATAATATCACTCTTGGAGTTCAACAGCTATACCATAAAATCCTTAACATCACATCAGATAATCAGGAATGTGATGAAGCATCCTCCTGGTATCAGGAGCTTTCACATAACTTTCGTTGGTTTGAACCCAAAGTTGGGTTGTACCCCACGCGGAGTACTATAGCTGTTGTCTTAATCCTAACAATATTTGCTTTATGTTTATTTTGTCTAGTCAGGAAACTTGCAGTGAATGCTCTGAGCACCCAGTGATACCAGAAGTGATATTGCTTTGTCAGAAAGTTTGCTTTAGGCAAAGACTTTCGCAACATGTTTCCAAAAGTGAAGGAAGTAAAGTCAAAAATCAGTGAATGGGTTGCCATAAAGCTAAAAAGCTTTACTACTGCCAAGGAAACAATCAAAAGAGGGGTTTCCTATGGAAATGGAGAGAATCATGGGCTATTATTCCTCTGACAGGGGTCTCATATCCAGAATCTACAAAATCCTCAAAAATCTCAACTACAAAAACACAAACAACCCAATCAATAAATGGGCCAAAGAGCTTAATAGAAACTTCTCAACTGAAGACATTGATCAAGCCAATGAATACATGAGAAAGTGCTCTATATCTCTAGTAATCAGAGAAATGCAAATGAAAACCACATTAAGATATCACCTTACGCCAGTCAGAATGGCAAAAATGAAGAAAATAAACAATAGATTCTGGAGGGGCTGTGGAGAAATAGGCACACTAACACACTGTTGGTGGAGCTGCAGACTGGTACAGACCCTCATCCCTCAAAAAACTAGGGATGAGCCCACCATATGATCCTGCTATTCCTCTCCTGGGTATTTTTCCAGGGGATTTAGAATCAGCACACTACAGTGACACAGCAATATCTAAGTTCATAGAAGCTCAATTTACAATAGCAAAATTATGGAAACAACCCAGATGTCCCTCACTGGATGAATGGATCCAAAAACTGTGGTACATTTATACCATGGAATTTTACACAGCAATTAGAAACCATGATATTGCAACCTTTGAAGGTAAAGGATGGCTATGGATGAAATTATGCTGAGTGAAATCAGCATAACCCAGAGAACCAAGGGTTGAATGTCTTCACTCATCTGTGGAGGCTGGAACTAGACCCTGGCCATTGAGAAAGGAGGTCTATTATCATGTGTTAAATCCGGATAAGTTGTAATGTTATCCAACCTAAATACATACTTAGATATATTTTGGGAAGGGGAAGGGAGGGATAAGGGTGGGTAATTGGGGGGCACTCCTCGGGGTAAATCTAATATCTAGAATCTCTACACATTTTATATTATTTTGTTAAAAACTTGTATAATTGTTCAAAAATAAATTTCTCAATAAAAAAATCCAAAAAAAAAAAAAAAAAAAGAAGAAGAAGAAGAAAAGGGGAAATATGGAGGATGTGCACACACACATGCCTTGGCAAAGTCCAGGGGTCAGGGAATGCCCTAACCAGACTCTGACTTGGTGAAAGAAGATAGTCCTGTCAGGCAGATAGATGTTCTTGCCTAGTGACTTTATGGTATGTAATGCCTGGGAAGAACAAAAATAAAAGCCAGTATATGTTTTATTTGCAGCCTGCATAAAGGGATCTTCAAGGAAGCCTAAAGAAAAGGCCTCTTCTGTTAAATATCATTATGCCCAATGTAAGAAAAGGTCCAAAAGGAGCATATGGGTACAATTAACAGTGAGGAACTCACTTAAGGTTGATAGCATTATGATAATGGTAAGGGAGACAGGTCAGGGTCAACAATTTTATATGCTCTAGCCCCTTGAAAGCAACCTGGGGGAAAAAGATTAAGGCACAGTTTTTGTAATATGCCAGATTATCCATCCCTCTCCTGGGATAAAATTTGCTGTGTAAATTAAATATTCTCACCCAAAAAGCAGCAAGTTTATTTGGAAGAGCCTCCCAAGGAAAGGAAACAAAGCCTGGTCTGCTGGAGGTCTACTAAAAGTGAGTAAGGCCATTGGACAAAATGGCCACTGAGAAAAGTGATAAATGTTTTCTTAAACTTTTGTTTAAGGAGGAAGTAACTTGTGGACACACACATCCCCTTAAGATAGGCATTAATGGGGATCCATTCTCTACTGGACAAATTGTTAAAACATAATTGAATCAGTTTTGCTGGACACGTTAAATATGTGTGGCTAGAGATATGTATATATCTAAAAACTTAAAGGGACACTTTACCAAGCGGATGTTGTCTGAACTAAAGCAGTCTGTAGTGGTAATCTCCTTCAAATTTATATAGAAATAGCAAATCTAGTTGGGGATATAGTTATTTCATTTAATGTTCTATAACTGGGTAAAGGTAATCTGTCATCATTTATATATGTACATATGTGCATATATATGCATATATATCTTTTTATACCAATTGTTTATCAATTATATATGTATATATATATGATATCTATATATGTCTTTTTACACTGGAATGGGAATTTAAAGATATTTTTGAAAGATAGTGAGAGACTGATTTGTTTAAAGGTTGATATTTTAAAATACAGAAGCATTTTGCCACTTTTTCCACAAAAAGAAAATTGGGAGTTCTCTTAGTTTGTGTTTGATTCACGTTTCAGTTGTAATGTTATATTGTGTTATTTGTCAAGAACCACACCTTAAGTGACATAAGAGTTTTCCTTTAGCCCTACTCCATGTTAGGATGGCTTCAAAGTAGACTAGATTTAAGCTTATTTAAAGTTATGTTCAAAGGATGGATTTTTTGTTGTAAAGATTACTGTGATTTCAAAATCATAGAGAATATAATAGCACAGTAAAGATTTAGCAGTACAAAAATCGTGTTTCTAGGTTCATAGCTATTATACAAACTTAATATTTTTGCTCTTGTTAATTTTATTTGTATTTTCCCTGTAAAATGTGTAACTGTTGCATGTTAATGTTTTGTAAAGCCACAGCTTCTAATAGATCAACCTTAGTTAATTTGAGACAATAAGCCATCACATATAGGATATAAATAGGATATAAAGCTGAAATCCAGTACTGATAGTGACCCTAATTAAATAAAAGGGGTCATTATAAAATTATAGATATTAAAAATAGCATATTATTCCCACTTTAAGACTGGTGAATCTGGCCTGCTGGACGCTTAAAACCAAAAATTAAAGACCAAAGTCAAGGAAGTAAAATTATTATTATTTTATTTATTTTTTATTTGTTCAACATAGTCTTACATTTAGGAGGGAATCATTGCCACACAATCGTGAACACATGCACAATGATAAGCAAGCTGAGGCTGATACCAGTCCATGATCTCCTCCCTTCAGGTTCCCCCCAGTCCCACATTTCCCCCTACTTTACCCATTAGTTTGGCTTCACATGGAAGTCGAAGGTTCCCCACTGGGTACATAACCCCTCTCTCCCACCCTCCAGCTGCCTTGATGTCCCTCCTATTACCTTCTCTCTCTCTGCTCTCCTCCCTTCATCCCCCAGCATCATCGGCAAGGTTCCTCTTGCTCATGTAATAATTCACCCATGTTGAGGTTATTATTAGCTTAGCCAACTTTCAGTCTGTTTCCGGTTGTATTCTAGCATCCACATATGAGAGAAAACATTCAACTGTTGTATCTCTGAGTTTGGGATATTTCACTCAGTATAATTTTTTCCATCTCCATCCATTTGGCTGCAAATGCCATGATATCATGAGGAAAAAAATACCCAATGTTTTATCCCTTACCCTTTTAGATTAGCCAAAACTTGGGGAACAATGGGACTTTTCTAAGGGCCCTGAAACTGTGGCTGACCACCTGACCTCCTGATCAGAGGGATCAAGAGGACCCTAGAGAACAGGAAGCCAACCAGTCCACATTATGCAAAAAGGAGGGTCACTGGAGAGGGAAATGTCCCTGAAGCCATAAGTGAAGCCACATGTGGTCAGCAAGATCCTGACCCATCCAGGCAGATGGCACCGCTGGTAGAGGAAAAGGTAAAAGAACCAAAAGGCTTCTCACAAGTAAGAGTGGTCCACAACAAATCTCAGCCAACTTTAACAGTAGATAGGAAAGAGGTCAATTTTGACCAACTTGATTTTAAACACGTGGCAGGAAAGTGTAACCACAACACAGTGTCAGACTGTGGTTGATGCTCAGGCCCAGGAAGCAAGGTTGAGGGATCTGGAAGTTGAAAGAAGATGTGGGAATATTAGTCATCCTTTATTCAGAGGTGGCCATGACCCTTAGCCAGCCCCTGAACCATTTTCACAGGCCCTTTTCACGAGCAGTTCAAAGAAGGTACTCTGTCAACAGTTTACATAAGGGGTGCATGCTCACAAGTTAATGCTTATGACCTTGAGAATGTACATGGAATCAGTGTTTCTGTCCATGATAACACACTAACCATAACAAGGCCAATTCATGACCTTGGATACACACTAATAGCATAACAAAAAATGTGACACAGCCTTCTGGAAGCCTTGGTGAGGGAGCCCAACTCTAGTCATTTGGCCTGTACAGCAATCTACCCCTTTAGGATTCTTTGTCATATAATCTACATGTCTGAAGTTTTCTGCAATGTTCCCTTAGCAAGGAAAGCATAACCCTGCATTCACAGGCCACAGTAACAATATAAGTTACAAAAGCATGCCACCAAGAAATAAGCTCCACCACCTCGTATTACTAGGAGCCACCTGCCTGTGGTGCCTAAGGTAGCTTGTCATTCCTGCAAAGGATCACCAGTTAGCTTCTGTATGGTGGCTGCTTCAGAAGTCATATGTGCTAAAGCCATACAATATTCTTTTCTTCCCATATTTTTTATTGGTGTACTAGATGTGGATGTACATGATGGTGGAATTTCTTTTTACATATTCATACATGCACACAATATAACAATATAATTTGGCCAAATACTATTCTTTTGTTGATCTGAAATGTACATACAGCATTCAGTACAAAGCAGGGCTCACAGCTTTCTCAGTGCTGCTATCAATAAATCCGATGTCTGGCTATTTTGCTACACAACTTTGTATACTGGTACATTTCTTCACTGAGCGGAAACAGAGCCTGCTCTGTGTGGTTTAAGGCTTGGGCTGTGTGCTTAGCTGAGGCAGTTATCTGCGTGTCAGTCATTAAGGATGCCCCTTGGGGAGGGACAAAGCAAGAGGATTTTCCCACCATGGTTTTCAGCTCACTCTGCATGGGCTCCTTCGGTATCCCCATCAGCAGGCCTTTGAGGCAATGTTTGTTTATGGTCACCAGGAGGCAAGAGTGACCACAGGTGCAATGTTCTGCCCAGTTCCATGAGGGGTGTAGCCATCCATGAGTGCCACAAACCCTCAACCTGTCATGGGGCCCTGGAATAGCAGTCACACGTCTTCTGTTAGCTTCTGGTTGTGTAGTCAGACAGCAGCCTCTAGGAACCCGACTCACAGGTTCAGTACCTTCCATTTTCCCCAGACATTGGGGTATCAGGCCTTTTAGCTCTACAGTTTCAGCTGGTATCCAGGCCATGGTGTCCCAGAGTACCCCAACCTTGGGCAAGCGGCATTAAGTTGTGTCTTATTTTTATCCCATATTAATGTAGCAACAAAAGCCTTTCCTGGCCATGTCTAATTTTCCAAAGACAGTTTGAATTTTTGAAGGAAGTCCAGCAGCAGTACCCACAGGCACTTTGTGCATCCCCAACGGGCAGAGGTGATTGCTACTCTGGTGTTGGTGTGTGCCCTGTTCACAATTGTGTGAGTGGGAACACATCTACTGACAAAAGGACAAAGAAGATATAGGTAAATCACATGCATCTGGAAGAATGCATGCCAGCTTGGCATCCCAGAAAAGCACCAGTGGCTGCCTGTGGTGGCTTCTGTGGGCAGCAATACCACACTCATACAGCTTGGTCCTGAACTTCAGCAGGCTTGGTGTGCACCAGCACTGGGGGACTCTTACCTGGCAAAAGAGGAATGACAAACATGCCCTTAAAAATCTGTGTCCCATCACACTCTTTTCCCCCATGGGGCTAACAGGGCTACCCAGTGAATGTGGGGGTTCTTTATTGCCTAACACTATGTCCAATTCAGTTTGTCCACTACTCAATCCAGCGGGAGCAAGCAAAAGAGCATTCCTTGCTTCCCCAGCATCCTTTGTTGTCACCTAGACCTGTATTGGTGCTGCAGTGTGGTACAGCAAAAATTCCATAGGAGCTGAGCCCATCTCTGGGATCCCTGGCTATGCCCATTCAGAGCTTTCACAACTACCCGCAGACGCTGTGCTCACTCCTTCAAGGACTGCGGTCCTAAGTCCTTGCTTAAGCAGGCCATTATATTTCTGTCACCCCTGCAGCTTGTGGGTGGTGTGGGCCATGCAGCTTCCTGACTGAGTTGCCCATTGCTCCCCATCTTGATCTGTAAAATGAGTTCCTTGATCACTTTATTGTGATGGGGTGACCATTCAAGGTCATCAATGCTGTCAGGGCACAAATCATAGCATGCTGATTTGCTTGACCACTGGGCCAGTGTAAGATGTATATCTTTT
This sequence comes from Aplodontia rufa, assembly GCA_004027875.1. Taxonomy (NCBI): domain Eukaryota; kingdom Metazoa; phylum Chordata; class Mammalia; order Rodentia; family Aplodontiidae; genus Aplodontia; species Aplodontia rufa. The sequence goes on along the minus strand of PVKS010014305.1, from coordinate 4,632 downwards.
CTGTCAAACTTGAAAGATTGTGCTGTGTAACCCACTACCTCCATTTTAAATCCCCTCGCTCTTGAATATAGTAACTCCCTCACCTGTGTCTGCCCACCTGTGTACACCCACCTCTTTCCAAGGACCCCTTCCAGTACCCACCCATCTTCTTCTGGTGAACTTTCCTGACTCATTCCGACCCTCACCACATGTGCAGCGACCTTCACCCCCACTTCTCCTGGTTGCTGCCTACTCCGTCTGCACCTACCTCCACCTAATCACAGCCAATAGCACAGACTGCACCTGAGCTCCTCCAATTAGAATGAAGGGCAGTATTGCATCAGGTCAGAATTAAAAGCCCCTCATTTCCTTGCTAGGGGCACATTTTCTTTTGCCCTTTGACCAAAGTAAATTTTCTGCCTTGCTCACCCACATACGACCATGTGTTTGGTTTGATTTATAACACCAGACAAACAAGCCTGTAGCATTATCCACTGCCATCAAGGCAAGCATGGCCCTTTCTTACCTCAGTGAAGGGCCAATGTAATCAACCTACCATCATGTCAAAGGGATGCATCCATACATCATCTGGACATCTGTGGCTTCAAGATATTGTGTGGATACTCCTGAGCGCAAACCACACACATGCCTGGAAGGCATCTACCAGGGTGTTCCACATTGAAGGCAGGTCCTACTACTTGACTACATTCCACAGTTTTCATACCTGCGTGCTGTAGATGGGGGTGTGACTGAGTCACCATGTCAGTAGGAGGTACCTGCTCTAAGCCTCGCACCCTATCTGATTCATGATTCCTTGGGCTAGTCAGGGGACCATGATCAGTAACATGTACTACAGTTATCTCCTTTTCATGGCCCACATGGCTTGACCCCTCAAAAGGTCAATGCCCTACCATCCAATTATCTACTTTCCATGTAGTGATCCATGAAGTCAACCCCTTAAAAACTGCCCAGCTGTCTGGTTCATGGAGTGACACCATTCCAACAGCGAGATTCAGTCCACTGGCGGCTCTGTGCCATTCCAGCATCACACCACAAGGTGTCAGTAGAGGGCCGTATAGCAACAGTTGTCCACCGTCAAATGCCCTCTACTGGATCCATCAGTGTACTGAACACTGTTGCCTACTGGGGCTGCTCATTTCTTAAAGGAAGTTGACTCTGTTGACGCATGTGTATCAGCACTGTCTGGTGCTTCCTCAGTTACATATTGCAGTGGCCCTAGAATCTGTTGAAGTATATGGGACATTTAACTTGTAGTCAAGGACCTCCTTTGTTCCAAATATGCCCTCTATTTCACTAGGGTGGGTGTCTGGGCTACACCTGTCTTCAGGGTGACTGCCCAATTTCACACCCATCTGGCCAACTGCAACAGTTGTCAGACTGATGATGAGACTCAGGCCCAGGAAGCCAGGTTCAGGGATCCTGCAGTTGAAAGATGTGAGGCATGGTGGGAATATTGTCATCCTTTATATGGAGGTGGCAATAGCCTTTAGCCTGCCCCTCTGAGCCACTTTCACAGGCTGTTTTTATGTACAGTTCAACAAGTTGCACAAGGGCGTGCATGCTCACAAGCTATTGTTTATGATCCTGAGTGTACATGCTGAATCATAGTGCTCCTGGCCTTGATAGCACACTAACTACCACATAGCAACTACAAGTTTCATAGCCTTGACTACACACTAAAAACATGACATAAAATAGCATGTTCTGGAAATAAAATTGTTAGAAATATCAAGGTGCCATAAGAAAATCAAACATGTGCAAAAGTAGGTGGGTAAGACAAGGCTTACTTCTGTCAGAAGGTCCTGCTAAAGAACCTGGGTGGGCAGTCCGCCTGCTTATATCTCTAACCTGATGCTGCAGTGCCCTTCACTCTGATTGGAGGAGTTCAGGGGGACAATCTACATGACTGACTAATTTTAAAATTGAGGTAGCAAAGGGAATGGCTTTAATAAAAATGGCTAAAATTGGAACCATTTAGAGCTATGTTCTGAAAAATGGCCCACCAGACTTCCTATTTCTCACACATGGCCTATGAGAAGCCTCAGCAAGGGAGCCTAACTATAGTTATTTTGGGCTTACCCCAACACTCAGCCAGCTGTACATGGACATTCAAAAGATAAGACAATGGTTCTTTTACTTGAGATGCACATTTGTGTCTGTCCTCCTGAAAGTAAATAAAACCGGGAGGTTATAAAGGAAAGGTTTTTACACAGGAATGCCTGATAACTATCACAAAAATCTGTCAAAAGTCATAAGTTTGTGACTTCTGAAGGTCAAATTGACCCTGTCTGAGTCCATTTGAGGCCTATCTGTGCTTTTCTTCCCCCTTGGTATGATTATTGTGAGCTGCTGCTCAGACTCCCCTTTCAGAGTTTGCAATTTATCACTTCCAGATTGGAGACTTGATTTTAATCAAAACCTGGAAATGAGTCAACCTACAGCTGAGCTGTAAAGGACTTTACCAAGTGTTCCTGATCACCAGGATGGCTATCCAAACTGCTAAAAAAGGGGAGAAGCCTTTGATCTCCACCTCAAAAAGTTAATATATATAGGATGCATGGCAACACCAAAGGGTACAAGAACAAAAAAAATGAAACCAAAAGATATAAGAAGAAAAAGAGGGGACTTGTGGGAAATAGAGTTTAACAATCCATTTTTGGAATGTAGTATTTAGCTTTAATTAGGATGTAAAGATCCAGTTGCAGCCATTTTTAGCAATGGGCCTTCCCTTTGTCCACCCCAAGTTTAAAATTAACTGATTGTATGGATTGTAATCCCAAGTGCCTCCTCTCAGGACAAGGACCACACTGCAATAGGGTAGACTGCCCAGGTGGACTTGCTAGCCTGATTCAGTAGCAGCCCTTCTGGCAGAGGTGAAGTTTGCCTTGCTGACTCATTTCTGAGCATGTGTTCAATTTCTTGGGCACCTTGGAATTTCTAACAGTGAATCTAAGGGTCTTGCTCAGATCCTCAGTGGGGCTCAGCACCATTCCCAAGGTCACAGAGTGCTCAGGGTCTTCTCCGAAGTCTTGTTGAGATTCAGGCCTTTCCCAGAATCTTTCCAAGAGTCTTACGTCAATGCCTTTCCAGGCACTCAGGGAAGCCTATCCAATCCCAGGTCACAAGGGCCCTCAGGGCCTTCCTTGAAGTTTTAGTGAAGATCAAGGCCTTCCACAGAGTATCAGAGAGACTCAGGGTCTTATCCAGTGTCAGTGGGGCCTCAGGGCCCACCCTAGAGTCTCAGTAGGGCTGAGAGATTACCCAGGGTGTGGGGCTCAGAGCTTTCTCCAGAATATCAGTGATGCTTGGGGCAGTTCACATGATCTTCATGGTCTCATGAATCTTAGTGGTCTCTTTGCCTTCCAAGGCACTCAGTGGAGCTCAATGACATTGCCAAGCTCACAGTGCTCAGGTCCTTCCCTAGGGTCTTAACAGGATGCATTGCCTTGCCCAGTGGCTCAGTGGGATTCATAGACTTGCCCTAGAATTTCAGCGATTGCCCAGAGCCATCCTCAGAATCACAATTTGTCTCAGCACCTTTTCCAGTATCTCATTGGGTCTTAAAGTACAGTGAGGCATCAATGGTGCTTATGGCCTTTCTGAGTTTTTCGGTGGGGCACAGGACCTTCCCAGGGTGTCATGGGTCTCAGGATTTCCCCATGGTCGCAGTCCTATGCAGAGCCTTCCTAAGAGTCTTGGTATATCATTGCCTTCCCCAGGCACTCAGTGAGGCTCCTGGTCATCTCCAGGGTTTCAGTGGGTTTTCTGGAGAGCCAGGTGCTCTTCAGGGCTCAACGCCTTCCCAAGGTCTCTGATAGTCTCAGGGCTTTTCCCAAATTCTCAGCGTGGCTCAGTGCAATTTCCAGAATCTCAGTGAGGCTCAGAAACTTCTCCAAGAGCTCATGGATTTCAGGGCCTTCACTAGGGTATCCATGAAACCCAGGGCCTTGACTTTGTCCTACTGGAGCTCAGCATCATTCTCAGCCTCCCAGTAGTGCTCAGGGCCTTCCAAAGGGTCTTAGTGAGGCTCAGGGTAAACTTATGTCAGAACTCTCCACAAAATCTTAGTAGTGCTACAGTTCTGCACCAGTGTTTCTGTGAGACTGAAGGCCTTCACTAGAGTTGCAGTGGGTTTCAGGGATTTTAGTAGAGTCTGAATGGGGTGGAGGGCCTTTCCCACTGTCTCTTTGGTTCTCAAGGGTTTCCAGGTCATCAATGAGTCTCATGACCTTCACAGGGGTTTCAATGGGACTGAGGGCATTCCTTAGATCAGTAAGGGCTGGTCTTCGATGTTACAGTGGTGTTCAGAGGTTGCCCAGGGTCTTTGTGGTTTCATTTCCTTCCCCAGGCACTCATTTATGCTCAGTGTCTTTCCAGAGCTCTCACTGGGTTCAGGAGGTTCCCAGTGGGTCCAAATGGGACTCACAGCCATGCTGAGTGTCTCAGTTTGTCTCTGGGCCTTTGCAGTGTCTCAGTTTCTCAGTGGTGTTCAAAGTTGTACTTTGCATCTCAGAGAGGCTCAGAAACCTCCCCAAGGACCAATGGTTTCAGGGCCATCACAAAGGTCTCAGTGAACCTCAGGTTTTCCCCAAGTTCTCAGTGGAGCTCAGAGCCATTCTCACTGCCACAGTG